>CM069441.1:35762737-35833512 GCA_035610835.1 Ophiura sarsii | reverse complement strand
CATGTAAGTTTTTGAAAATAATCTAAGTTACGTTTAATTAATACAAATATCCTTTTCAGACTGTGAATGTCAAGTGCATCACCTGTTTCCTAACTTACATTCCACACATTCCGAAGCCAGGTGTTGGTCTACCTGACATAGATCACAATTATCGCAATGCTTATTTGAAGTGCAATTGGCGCGGTGTTTGAATAGTTGTGTAGCATCACCAGTATACATGTACATTGCCCTATTCTGATGAACAGAGAATTAACATAATTAACACTGTTCAATTTTTGAGAGTAGAAATGAACGATATTATTTACAATATGAATCAGTAAAACCATGAAAATGGAAGAAAGAACAGGCTAAGAAAAAGAAAAAAGAACATATTAGGCGATGATTCGCCTACTGATCGAATATAATTTGGATGCTTGTTCGTAACTTTTGTTGTTTTATTTATTGATGATAAGCCACTCTTGACCACCCTGTCGTTTTACTCTCAAGTATCAAAGTCAGGTTCTTTATACTATGTAATACTATAGATAAAAAATATGGATTTGAAACTCCGCAGACACCTCCTCAAGGGGTAAATGCATAATAATCTTTAACATTGTGTGCTTTGTTTATATATTTATTTTGTCTTTTATCTTAGTGCGCAGTAATTTTCATTACTTGTCCCAGTGCATTAGCATTTTACTCTCATTTTATTTCTGTTTTCTATTTTCATTTTATTTTATATTTGTATTTATCCATTTTTCCTTTCACCTGTTATATTACATGTAGTCCCACATTTTAGCATATCTTCATATTGATCTCTTTTGTTTTGCTCTAATCCCCATTTGTAAGCACATCCTGCCTCTTATAAGCCACACCCCTCTTCACTTTTTAATCCTATTTGTGTCCATTCATTCTTTTGATGGGTCACCTGTCTTTGTTTTGTTTATATCCTTCCACCTGTCACTTTTCAATCCTATATTACTTGTTTATGTTGTCCTATGTCTCAGTATGCCTTTGATAAAGATTCTGTTAGGATCGAAACGTCAGGCCCTCTTATAATTATTACATAATTATTACATTAAATCATTTTGTTAAACCATTACAGAATAATGTTCATTTTCTACGTGTAACCTGTTTATGGGACACCTTGTACGTACGTATTGGGGAAACAATTAATAAGACTTTTATTTTGCATTACCGAGGACACCAAAGTTCAACTTCAAGTAGCATCGAGTACGTTTTAGGGTCGTAACCCCGTGACTGGAACTGGCAGTGCTGTTCGCGTGCAGTTCAGTTATCATCATGGTTATAACGTTCAAAGTATTTCAAATTAAAGGAGCAATACGGATCTCTTGTAAAATTGCTATACATAATTTTATATACATAATTCGTAGATGCTATTTAACATTTTACATTGCCTTGTAGATTTGTTAATGTCCTTATTGGCCGAGATTGATGATGATTTAAACGAAACATGCTGTTTTTAAAGTAAAAACTTTATGATAGCCTTGTACCACATATTCTGAATGACGCATAGTTCACTTTGCATAGTTTGAGTCTTATGTGATTGGCCATGCTGACCTTGTTGTCACGAAAGTAGAACAAATGAGACGAAATAAAGAACACAGCTGCGATATGATGATATACGTGCATGGGTTTTACATGACTTGGGTTAATATAGGCATAGTGGGTCACGCTCTGGAATAAAAGTGTTTTTTTAAAGATACGAAGTAAACTAGGCCTGTTTTAAAAAAATATTCACACATTAGCAACATCAAAAACACCGCTCTGGGCGGTGATTGTCTTCTTTAAAGACCCTTCTTGTTTTCTCTAAACTCATTCCCGATCACTATACTTCTATAGACTATAGACATGATAGAAACATTTGTCCATGGAAAAGATCATCAGAGAGCTACCAAGAAGACTGATTATAAAAGACGGGTTTGAGAAGAGTGAGAAAAAATCGTATGGCATGTATGGCCTCCAAAACATTTCATGATAATAAGCATCAGGTACGATACGAGGTCCGATGTAAAGGCAGGGGTGTCGTTGCGCGGCCCTCTAATAACATGACCAAAGTACATGTAAATACATTATATGGGCAAATGAGTGTATTGTTGTAAGATAGGCACTACTGTTGTCCTTATATCGAGCTCGATAAGAAAGACACATTTTTACATGTATCAGACACCACAATAGCCAATCCCCACCTGGTGCTAACACTCTGTACTCTTTAAGGTCTTTTTAAGTACATGTTTTCTAATCTTTTTTTATTGTAGGCCTAGGGAAAGTCTTCCTATTTGCAAAGACATATTGTCTTTGCTATTTGTTAAAATAACGAAATTAATAAGGTATAGAAAAATAAAATGGACGTACTTTACCTTTTTTGGTGGTTCACAGGACATTATTCCACGTTCCAGGATGTTCTTGCCAGTATAAATTCGATAATAGAATTTCAGGTAATATATCAGAGCTTGTAAGGAAACGTTAATGATATCTTGAAAATTGCAGTCAATACTTCGCGTCCTTATTCATCAATATATCCAAATGTGTGTAAATCAGATGAGATGTGTTTGCGTTTGAAAATCTTTAATAGCTACGCTATTTTTCCCGTTGACACGTGAATACTGAAACGAAAATCATTGGTCACTTATTCGGTAGAAAAAAAATCAACCCATGACCTCTTCCCAGAATGATTTCCGTAAAAAACGCGGGACTTTTCATTTTCAGTTGGTGCAGAGGACACTATCGTCATAAACCATTAACACAGGCATGTACAACGGTATATTATGGATTCGATGCAAGTAAACGGAGAAATATCGTCGAATCAGGCGAATTCCATGATGGATGAAGAACAAGGTGACAACATGTCAGAAGGCGTAAGTAACATTTACAGTTCTGTAAATATTAAATGGTATTATAGTACAGAAACATTAAACTCGAAACACTTATTCACATAACATAGTGTAGGGCAATCACCATTGCAACAAACAAGCAAGTCAATTGTAAAAATACACATGGAAAGTAAAAAAGCTTATGTCTATCCAAACGTAATGTGATACAATTTATTCTTTCATGCTTTTTTGTAATTTAATTTAATGTAATCCAGTGTGATTGAATTAATTTTATTGCAAACCTAAATTGTAAAATATTGTAGGTTTTATATTATAATGTAATTTTTATCAATTTTAGTTTTAGACGTGACGTGTTTTATGCTATTTCCTCTTTGATGTAATGTATTTGTGTATTTTATATTTCCGCCCGTTTCTGGATGAGTGATGTAATGTGATGTGATGTGATGTGATGTGATGTGATGTGATGTGATGTGATGTGATGTCATGTCATGTGATGTCATTTCATGTCATTTCATGCAATATAATGCAATGCAATGCAATAATGCTAATGTTTTACTGTAAATGTTAATGTTAATGTTAATGTTAATGTTAATGTTAATGTTAATGTAATGTATTATGTAATGCAATGTTATGCAATGTACTGTTAATGTTAATGTTAATGTTAATGTAAATGTTAATGTTAATGTTAAGGTTAATGTTAAGGTTAATGTGTTGATGTTAATGTGTTAATGTTAATGTTAATGTTAATGGTAATGCGTTAATGTTAATGTTAATATGTTAATGTCAATGTGTTAATGCTAATGTGTTAATGTTAATGTTAATGTGTTAATGTTAATGTTAATGTTAATGTTAATGTGTTAATGTTAATATGTTAATGTTAATGTGTTAATGTTAATATGTTAATGTTAATGTTAATGTTAATGTTAATGTTAATGTTAATGTTAATGTTAATGTTGATGTTGATGTTGATGTTAATGTTAATGTTAATGTTAATGTTAATGTTAATGTTAATGTTAATGTTAATGTTAATGTTAATGTTAATGTTAATGTTAATGTTAATGTTAATGTTAATGTGTTAATGTTAATGTGTTAATGTTAATGTTAATATTAATGTGTTATTGTTAATGTTAATGTTAATGTTAATGTTAATGTTAATGTTAATGTAATGTAATGCAATGCAATGCATTACATAAAATGCTATGCAATGCTATGCAAGGCAATGCAATGTAATGCCATGCAATGCAGTGTAATGTAATGCAATGCAAATCAATGCAATGCAATGCAATGCAATGCAATGCAATGCAATGCAATGCAATGCAATGCAATGCAATGCAATGCAATGCAATGCAATGCAATGCAATGCAATGCAATGCAATGCAATGCAATGCAATGTAATGCAATGTAATGTTATGCAATGCAATGCAATATAAGTTTGAAATTGAAATGTGGTGTGAAGCCCGCCCTCAATTTGGATCAATTCCGAGATATCTGCATTTTTGCAATACTGATGTATGTAAGAACTTGCAACTGTAAGGATTGAGAAAAATCAGCCTCCTCGTTAAACAGCTCCTCAAATGTTTTCTCCGGGCCCGAGAGGTATTTTGTACAGTATCCTATATGGAGCAATGAAACACACACAATCATGCATATTACTTGTAAACGCACAATTGGAACAATTTAATTTCATCAAAAGAGGTTGTTAAAATCACTTCAGATCCCTTTAAAGCTCAATAATATAATACAGTGGTTTTCACTTCTTGTTTTTCAGCCACCAACTCTTGCACAAATCTTGAGGGAAATTCGTGTTATCAACACGGCTATTGTAAACCCGAGTTCAATATGTTCACGAAGTGGTGATGATAAGAAAGACACTATACCAACCACTTGTAAGGTAAGAAAGTGTTAACATGTATTAAGTAAGGAAATAATATTACCGCTACATGTATCATCTATAATGCCTCCTTTATACCATGGGATTGTAGAATAGAGGGAGGACCCCCCTACGGCATATACAATTTGAGTCTGGCAACATTCAAAAAAACATGCATCAATTAATCGATTAACAAGCTGAAAGCCGAATGTTGAAATTACAATTTTAATTTTATTTATACGCAATATCTTTTACTTTCTGCTTCAAATCAGATTCATGAAATTGCAAACGCATCGTTAGCATTTCTTACAGGCTTCCACTCATCATTATTTATCTATTGTTTTACATATTTATTTATTTCAGCGTATAGTACGGAACACGTATAAAAAGATGTCTAGATTAGGAAGGGTTAATGAATTCAACCTTTCTCAGTGGTGAGTATAGATTATTTTGTCATTTATTATCTCAATTTCGATATACATGTGGGTCATTCCATAAATTAGGGGGCCAACTTGTGACATGCACATTTTAGGCCTTAAATGTGAAAATCCCCTTTTAGGTTTTAAAACAATTGTGGCTATGCTATTTTTTAATATGTTCCTGTCAAAAAATGCTATTTAAGTTACTTGAAGGTGTTTAGATATCATACAGTCTCTAAAATATCATCATTTATTGGAAATTATGGGTTCCCCGTGTAAATGGGACACCAAAATGCACCAAGCACATTTCAGCCACTACAGAACATGTTCTATGCCATTGGTGTGTTTACTCTAGAAGGTTTGGTCAGTTTTAAGCTAAAACTTCATTTATTGGTCTCTCTGTGGGTTTTTCGTGTATTTCTGGTTCAAAAACAAATTCCCCGTTTAAATATGTTAGGCGGGACACCAAAGCCATTTTGCCTAATATTAAAGAAATTGGGAACAGTTTGACCAAAATGTTATGTCATACATGTTATAAACCCAGTCTAGTATATATTTTGGCTAGAAATTTATAATAATTAAGTCCAGCAAATAATTTCAATATGACTACAAAGTTTCACATGGTAAATATTTGGGGGGACACCAAACTCATTTGTCAAAATTGAAATTGTCAATATTTGTTTAGTTTCTTCAATTCCCCTCTTCATTATAGAACTGTATGATTTACCCATTGGCCCCCACATTAATGGAATAACCATGTACATAGTTTCAACACCTGCATATGCATAGGCCTTTTAGGGAGTGTTCATAAAAACGTTGGTGTGCGGTCTGGAAACTTTTGATTTGGGTATATAAAACTGTTTGACCACCCCCCCCCCCCCCACTCTATCTGTGGGTCAATATTTTACCCACCCCTCTTTAGGTACCTTTAACTTTTTGACCCCATCATACCAACGGGTCACATCACATGCTTTATTTGATGACTTATGAACAATGGGTGGGATGTGAGAGAGAGGAGGGCCCAATGTTCGTTTGCGCGCATACAAAATTGAAATTACTTTTGGGCTGAAATTACTAAGCGGCTAGATTAGGTATTAGGGTAGTAGGGAGTTTGCGCAACACAAACGCTAACGCTAACGCGAGCGTCAATCTATTGAAAATCACTCTTCTGTGACGATAGGAACATTCATGTACCGTCACAGAAGAGTGATTTTGAATAGTTTGGCGTTCGCGTTAGCGTTAGCGTTTGTGTTGCGCAACCTCCCTAAATATATGAAAATATGAGTTGAATTAATTCAATACCCTCACACACAATGCGGTTCAATGCGGTTCAATAATCAGTGGCGTAGCCTGAACATTTTCAGTAGAGGGGCAAGAGGGTGCAATATTTTATTCGGGCAAGAGTGAACGAGATGTCTTAAACAGGGCTGAAAAAACAGGGGCATGATTTTCCCGAGGTAACAATAAAGAAACCTGCTGGTATAACGTCACGAATTAGTTACCAAGTAAAGACGATATCTCTGGACATGGAATATTGTTATTTCTAACAATATTCCATGTCCAGAGATATCGTTGCAAATCATTGTGCTTGGTTATAAACCAGATAATCAAAATGTATTGAATGTAATGCTAAATAGAATGCTTAGTCTGGCGTCGTTCACTCTATATAGATCCAGACATATCAAGATCACTGATAATAAAAACGTTGATGCATTTAAATGGTTTCTATACGAATTAAAATGGAGAATTAGTATCTTGAGACACAGTGAAAATGTGTGGCATAAGATTGGCAAAAGCCTACATAGCACAGAGTAAATAGTAGGTTCTGATATTCTTCTTGTAAAACACATGTACATAACAGCCCATATTATATATTGCTTTGTTTGTCAACTCAACTGCGAAGGTCATGTGCCATTGATGATCATTAGCCATCTATCTTCATGCAAATGGTAATTGTTGGTACATGCTGTTCGCTGGTAGAGTCATGGTGTTTTTTTTCTTCTTCATATTTGTAACTTATTGATACCAGTATGTTTGATATATTATTATTATGTTATATAACTATGTATAGAATATAGATGGAGAAAAAATAAAATGAATGAAAAAAAAAAAGAAAAGTAAAGCCGATTACATAACCTAGAAATTTTGCATTGACCATGTTCAACGGTTAACGGTGTGTCTCCCAAAGGCATGTACTTCCTGGTAAATGGCTAACCCATATTTTAAATTTTCATTTGAAAACAGGATCAATACTCCGCACAATCTAAGAGTTATCGAGAACATAACAAACGAAGTAATTACTTCACGAAGAAACTTCGAAAGCATTACTGTGGAAAGTAAGTTGAACCATAAACAAGGCCCGAAACAAGGGCGTTAATTATTTTAAAAGTGGGGTTTGGGTGCCACGCACATCTGACCATTTAGGGGGACTATGAGAGGGATAACCCATTGTAAGCAATTTTAGATCTCGATATAACGCGATCATTTTGGTATATTAAATTATTATTATTTTAAACGTTGCTCGTTTCCATGAATTTGGCTCGTCATACGATCGCAATGCAAGGGGGCATTATCACCCCGTCACGGTTTGAAAAGGGCCGGGATGTCTGCATTCGCACTTGGTCGATGTTTTTTTGAAAAAAGAGCCACCAAAAATATTTGCGAATTCAGTATCCAGAATATCCTAATTTACAGATGCTAGTGTGTTTCCTGTCGATCGAGTGAAAGCACAGATTATAATCTGTGGTGGGAGGCCTTGTGATCGAGAATACCATGAATAATATGTGATTAATATCTCTCATTGTAATTACATTAATGTATTATCACAGGGGCTCTCAAGCGGTATTTTCGGAGCATGAAAGATAAACGTCAGAAAGAGGCGTCAGGAGCGTATGTTTTTAAGCAGCAGCAGGCTAGAAGAGGCAACAGGAAACGAATGGTACGATATGTTTCTAAATTCAATAATTGTAATCAGATGATGAAGGTAGACACATCTTACCAGTAGGAATTGTGCTCATATCTAAAGCAATGAGCTAGAATACTTTGTCTAAAGCGTGCTGGCTGTGGACGTACTTCATGTAGGCATGATTAAATTGTCCTCGATTCGTCTACTAACAGTTCTGAATTGTGAGTACTTAACCCTTTCCACGCTGGAGGCAGCTGCAGACGACAGGTTAAAACTTTGCTCGTTTAAGAATTATTTAACTTCGTGACCATTTTTTGATTCAGCATTGCAAAATACATTCAAATTAATACAAACATGCTTGTATTGGTTTAATAATTCTTGAGATAGGTCATGAACCTTTGGAAAGATTTTTGAAAAATCATTTCTGTGTATGATATAAAATCGTAGCCGCGTGTATTAAGTGAAGTTCTGTGACCAGCTTAGCTGAGCTGCTTCAAACTTGCAGTTCTTTCATATGTCTTTAACGCGGTACTTAGTGCTTATATCATGTTATATAGGACTCAATCATTAGCGTGCACAAGAGGGAGGGGGCGCCCCTCCACTTTTGGGGTAACATTTGATAGATTGAGCCCATTTATTGGTCGAGCTATGAGTTTAAAAAATATTGGACGAGACGCAGTCGAGTTCAATATTTTTAAACTCATAGCGAGATCAATAAATATTGGGCGAAATCATCCAATTTTATCATTATTATGCGAAATCATCCAATTTTATCCACACTTGGTCACTCCAAAGCATAATAATGACAAAGGTCGGGGGAAATGAGGAGTCAAGATCAAGGTTAATTTCACTTCTATTAGGTATTCGTTTGGAGGAATTTGAAATTTTTGAATGGCATTGAGTATGATACAAGAAAATATTGCACGAGCTAGAAAAATATAGTCGAACCGGTGCGTACGAACTAGACAGTCAATATTATTATTATTATTTATATCAGGCTATTGCATTCAGTAATAAATCATTTATAGCATCTAGATCAGAATTGACCGACCAATATTTTTATAATATTGATCGCATCCGGGTACTTTTACCAGAAAATACACAGATTTATTGATTGGCCAAATAGCCTGATATAAATAATAATATGTAATGGTTTAAACTTGAAAGTTATGGTCTTTAAACACTGTTAATTTTCTCTTTTTTGTGGTCCATTTAATTTACACTTAACAATTTCACTTGCTTTTTGTTCTTTACAGAAATTACAAAGAAGAAAGAAGCGTATTAACGAACTACGAGCAGACGAGGAGACAAAAGCAAAGATTTATAGGCAACTTAAAGTTGATATTATGTCAGATGAAGAGACTGACGAGGAGGAAGTGGAAGATAACGTTAAAAAATTACTTAAAAAACGGTTTTATTGGGAAAGTGATCAATTAAAAAAAATTAAAGAAAAACTCGACAAATTTCATTATGACAAAATTACTCCCCACCAAAGGCATTTCAAACTGCCAACAGAAAATGGGGATTTAACTACAACCCCACCCCCTCGAGGAACTCCCAAAATCTGGATTCTTCCTGAATATCACTAGTTAATTCCCCCATTTTTTGTTCTCCATTTTCAGCCAAAATTTAAGTATCAAATTCTAGAAATCAAAAAAATATATATCGTCGGATATCGTAGGGGAGGGAGTAGATAACATTTCCCATTTTTTACACACTTAAAACCCAGTTTAAGGACGTTATTTGATCGTTCTTCTTCGACTTCCTTGTCAACAGTTTTCCGGGGTGCGTAACATTAGCGATGGCGCATCTGTTAGGCATTGCGTACTGTCATTAGTGTGGTTCGACGCATTCTTATTTTTTTGCTCGGAGTGAGCAGGCTCTGGGCGTAGCTGGAATTTTTTTCCGGGCGGGGGGGTAAAGCCAGAGGGGGCGGGGCCTAAATTACCACGGAGCGTCAAACAGCGTTGGGTTCGGGGAATTTTGAATTGCACACGCAATCTGAGGGCATTTTTAAGCATTTTATGCTCAGAAACGTGATGTTTTCGTGAATATTATATTTTTCTTGATATTTTACTGGTGGGGGCGGGGCCCATATACAAAATTTTTGCCAGCCCCCCCCCCCCCCCCTCCCCTGCCCGTGAGCTACGCCACTGCTGCTCTTATTAATTTATGTACACTTATTTATTTTTTAATAATCTTGTTATTATTATTATTTATATCAGGCTAATTGGCCAATCAATAGATCTGTGTATTTAATATTGTCTGGCAAAAGTACCCGGATGCTTTAAATATTATAAAAATATTGGGTGGTCATATTTTAAAATGACCGCCTAAGAGCTGAAATTGCAATTTCCTTGATTTTTGTCTTGTTTATGGAATGAATAGCTTGATATAAATAATAATAATAATATTGACTGTCTTATTTCGTATGATACAAGAAAATATTGCACTCGCTAGAATAATATTGCACTCGTCTTCGACTCGTGCAATATATTTCTAACTCGTGCAATATTTTCTTGTATTATACACAATGCCATTCAATATTATATAAATAGCTTTATTTTGTAAATATTTTGGGCAAAAGTGTTACTCACAATAGTATTTAGTAAAAGGTTGGTTTCCAAGCAAGCGCGTGCTAAAGGTATATTCAGTGATCTCCTTCATAGAGCGCCCATTAACAGTGATTTTATTCCTGATAATGAAGTTTTTTTAGACAAATGCAATATAGAGCGATATGAGCCCTATTTAACTCAAATCAGGGTTTGAAAATGGAATGTCGAATCCGACAGTTTATTTGACACATTGTTTTATGGGTTTTCCGAAGGTACACTATTTTAAACGCCATACAACATGCACTTATTGTCCGTTCTATGCACCAAGTACAGGGCGTTGTTGACGTGTGACCCAACAATTTGCTCTGTGTTCGCGGGATTTGGCCCGGACGGAATTTGCTCGCTGTAAAAAAACTTGACCAAAAATATTTGTACTTTCACTAATTTCCCTAGAATATATTTTCTTACATGTCCTGAAATATGGGTAGTCATGTTCAGTGAATGGACCTGACGGACCGCTCACTTTCAAGCGTCGCCATAGCTCAAACTATACTAATGTAGCTACGATATTATATAGTTTCACCCACTTAACTACATCCTTATTATGGTATGCTAAAAATAATCATAATTGGTGATTGACAAGTAGTCGTATTTTATGAAATGTAAATGACAGCTAGCCCATAACCCAAGTCAGTGGTGATAGTCACGGCCTTTTCTGAATATATGATTATTGATTTGTAGATGATTATTGATTGGTACGCACAAAAAGTATCGACGTACTAACATAAGATAACATTTTTTCATGAAATCAACTCTCACTAAGAAAAGTGAATAATTCATAAAACGCGTAAATCTGTTTTGCGTATTTTGATACCTCAATGGACTTGATAGGATTTGTTTTAAGAAAGTTATACCAATTTAAATGATAAAAGGTGCTATTTCAAAAATGACAAATTTGGCTTTTTCAGCGCTCTCAAGTGCTTTCCCACTCCTTTTGAAACGGGTTCATTGCAGCATGACAGATAGTGTTGCGTTATGCTCACTGTTGGCGTGTTTGATGAAAAAGTCTATGTAAATGTTTGCCATTTTTAGAATTGCACCTTTTAACATTTAAATTAGAATAACTTTCTTAAAACAAATCCTATCAAGTCCATTGAGGTATCAAAATACGCACAACAAATTTACGCGTTTTATGAATTATTCACTTTTCTTATCGAGAGTTGCTTTCATGAAGACATTTTATCTTATGTTAGTGTATCGATACTTTTTGTGCGTAGTGTATATCAGGTATATTGACGATGTATTCGTTTAATCTCACTTAACATGGTAACATGGATAAGGGCTATAAACAGAGATGTAACTTTTCAGGAAATTACCTGAAATCAGGTTTTTTATTAATTTTCCAAAACATTTTCAGGTAATCATTTCTCATTGGTAATGATAGGGAAAGGATTCAAAATGTGTAATTTTGAGGTAATTTGTGGCTTTTTCAGGAAATAAATTAGTATGCCAGTTACATCTCTGTATAACGGTCGCCATGAATTTCACATTGACGTATTATACTGCACTATGAAAAAAACAAAATGGTTCACGTGGCGGTAGGGAGTCTGGGATCTCCATTGTGTTCGCCCATCTACAATGTAACGTAATGTTTCCAAGAAGATTTCTACAGAAAAGTTTCCTCCCTCAGATTTAAATGAAACACAGCACTATTCACCTGATCGTGCAGAAGGTTGGTTATGATAATGAGAGGGGTCGGAGGGGGTACTGGACAAATGGCATTCTTCGAAACATTTGAACGCCCCTTCACACGTATCGAAATCCTACTGATGTTCTGGGATTTTATTTTTACATAATTCCGCCAGACAAAGTCAATAGAGGGAGCTATACTAGTTCAACTTCCAACCCAGGCCCTGTACCAAACCCAGACTCTACCCACTCGGTCGGTACAGTGAACTCCTACCATAGACGGTAAATACCGTCTATGCTCCTACATAGTAAACATATCAATACGTATAGTTTACAGACGTAGACAGATACCTGAGCAGACATTGCCTTTTAAGAGATCATTTGACATGGCATACTTGCTACAAATGAGTGTAGAAAGTGTCTCTACATGTATTGTCTGATAAACATTTTCCACCGATAAATAATCTGTATCACCTCTATTTGTCCGAATGATTATATGGCTGAGCTTGTATGGTTCACAGTGGGACTGGCTATACGAAAACCATCATTCGGAACTTTTATTTAGTTTGATTGTTATTACCCTCTTCCGCCATATTATTTGCAAGTCCGCGTGTCCTGCACGCAACACGCATCCATGATAGTGGCAATTGCGTCCTATTTAATACTGTGCACGCCCTAAACGATACAAAAACACAGCTGAACACGAAACTGACGTCCAAAACGCCCCCATAACGTTGCATTTATATTTATTATTAAGTATCTTATTTGATTTATTAATGTTTGTGCTTTTCTGCATTGTTCCTCCATTAATTATAAACTGTTACGTTATTTTAGACTGTAGACCCTATTGTTTTATTGTGTGGCATTGATAACGCATTGCCACTTTGAATGAATGTATAGCGTATGAAACATAATGTCTGTATTGTGTAATTGTATACATAATGTGTATGGCCGTTTTACTATAATAAAGACTACGAAAATGATGACATTCTAGTTTAGTATGCTTATTTATTACGAGACTTGCGATTTGAATACGACAAACAACATATTAATATATTATGGCCAGTAGATTTAACCTTGATGCGACCCCAAATACCAGCTATAAGAGAAATATATATTTCCGGTTCGTACGAAAGTTGTTCGGAAACATCTATAGAAAAGAGCCTCTTTCCTCACGACGGAAAGATGTCGGGTATAAAAAGACGGTTCCCACACTATTTCTAGTACTATGGATAGTGGACGGATATGTGCTGAATCAATACCGAAAGTAGTCAGAACGCTGCACAGAAATAGGTATTTCCACTATGGTTTCAAAATACCTTTAGCCCATATGAAAAGCGGTTTTTTCGCGCTGTGTACGGAGCTATACTGGAAGCCCTCTGAAACCTAGAGGATGTGGATTTTTGTACAGGTAACAGACCCGGGATGATTCCCTACTCTTTACGATGAGGTCTGCAACTATTTTAACGTGTTCAGGGTGAACCGTCTGAATACACGGGACCAACGGCTGAACGTGAATCTCCGAATCACGGCGAACTGACACTCACTGTATAGACCTGCACGTTGTACACAGTGAATGAGGTAGAGGAGAAATTCTACAATTAAATTTGATTATCAGCTTAACCACGGAAAGAGACTCCGATAACTAACACTCACTGAATTAAGATTTGATTGTAGAATTTCCGACCTAGATAGGAACTTTTTGGGGTGAACAAAGAATCTTGGTTTCAAGGCGACTTGAACCCACGATTGATAGAAAACTCCCGACCGACGATCAGCGCGCTAGACCGCTCGGCCACCTCTTCCTCACCGTGTGCCATCGTCTGCACCAATTTGTCACACGGTATTGGACCGGTCAGCTCACACAGATACATATTGTGACTAATACAGAGATTCCCTGAATTTGAGTGAAACGGCGAGCTTGAGCGCTCAGCTTAAAGGGCGGTTTGATGACGTTATCAAGGCGGTTCCATGAGGACCCGGTATCGAACGGTATGAACCCGGTGACAAAAAAAATCAATGCGGCCGTTGACATTTTTTACTGATTTTTGGACTCTGTTGGTTTTCTATAAGACGGTAAGGGGCCGCCCAGCTCACACGGACACATGTGAGGGGCCAATGGGCCCACGTCACACGAGGTTGAGCTCGCGTAAAGTACACCTGCTCAACCTCACCCCAAAACGGTCCCGTGGTTCTCTGTTGTGCGCACTACGTCATCTCGACCTCAAGGCTCTGATTGGTTGGTGCTCAAACGTGAGAACTGAAAAACGCATGAGCTTTTCCACGCGCCATCGCGCCCCACTGCGTCGGTGGTTATGGCGCAGCGGGAGTACTGCGTTGGTGGATACGGCGCAGCGTGACGATCGTTAAAAAGGCTTCAGTTTAAATTTGACCAATCAGGTGCTTTGGTGTTGTTGGTTGGCAGTATTTTGTGAGTTCAAGCATGCGTGCGCAGCCTGATCGAAGTGCGCCCACGTATGTCGAACTGTGGCCAGGAGATTATGTGCCGTAGGTCCATTACACTTTCCACACGGCAGGCGACTGTTGACGAAAGTTCCAAAATGTTTAAAAAATGTCAACATTATTGAATTTCTTCATCATATTTGGAATCATTATGAGGAATGCATTAAAATACTACAAACATGCCTAGTATTAGTTCTGTAATTCTTGAGATAATACTTTGAAAATGGGAAATAATTTCTGAAAGATCTGTTTTGTATATATATAAATCTAAAAGCCGCGTGGAAAGTGTTAAGAAACACGTTGTGGAATATCGAATATGCCTTGTTGACTTCGCATATCGCGTTGAAAACCGTCTCACTCGCTTTCGTTTGATCAAATACTATTAACTGAACTATAGGTGGTTTTCCAACAGGTACACACATATTTTACAAACACAATGGTTACTCTTAAGGTTTCAGAAATTAAATGTTGATGTTGACTGATGAATTGTTCAAATTATGTCTTCCTTATCAAAAAGTTTCTCGCCCGTTAAATCCATATATTGTTAAATCAGCAGTTGTGTTTCCAAAAGGTTGTGTTTCCAAAAGGCGCTAACTCACTAAAAGTGAAATAGGAGAAAAGCAACGTTTTTTAAAATGAGGATGTTGCACTTCTTGGATTAAGCTAATTTTCTGCAATATAAAAGATACCATACGTGGAACGTTAAAAAATTGGTTTGGTCTTTCTTTATTTTCGGAATTCAGTGAGTAGGCCTAAGCGCCTTTTGGAACAAAAATATTTCTAACAATTTTCAAAAACCACTTTACCAAGCAATCTTTTTTCCCAATAATATACACCAGAAAGACTACATCAAAAAATCAAATTGAAAACAGAAAACCGCATTCAAATATCTTTTTAACCTTTTTTAATTATGAATTTTTGATATTTTGTGAGAAAACTGAAAATGTGGACAATTTGGCACATTTTTTGATTAACAACAATTTTGTTCGTATGCAATTTTCAAAACAATAATCCCATACATTTTACGTTTTATTCATTGCATTTCATTAAGGACATTCCTATCAATGTTTTACCATGATAAGAGAACCATATTTCCACCATTTTGGCTTAAAAAATAGTGAATTATATTCAAATTTCCGGAAATTACCGGGAATTTCCGGAAATTACAGAGGGCCATAAATTCGGACCAGAAAATGCTACAGATGTAGAACAAAGTTTAAAAGATGTATTTTATTATCCTTTTCCATGTTCTACATCTAACTCATTTTGTTCAAAAAGTGAGTTAGCGCCTTTTGGAACTAAGCTCTTCAATTATATTGGATCTTGATCTGTTAGATTGGTAAAGTTAGTTCAGTATGTATTAACAAGAGACAATTTAATTACTCAATCAATGTACGCCGTAAGCATACAGACAAATTGGAATGAAGCTTTTCAATATGTAAATAACGCAGTTCCTTTGGCTAGAAAATAAAATGTACACATATAAAGAAATTCAATTATCGTATAGCACACTGTATGACTACCGCTTAATTTATTCTATTAGTTCAGGAAAAGAAAATCAGTTTATTCAAGTTTGCAGGTAACAGTAGCATGCTAATGCTCCCTGCGGGGAATATTTCAAATGCTACATGTATGTCTGGCTTGTTGATTTCTCCGAGATCAATTTCCTAAGTGATTGGCACGCTACTCTACCAAATAAAATCATTTTTGGTTTAGTGTTTATTCATGCGTGGAGGTACCTGTTTAGCATCTCGTATCGTTATGAGATAATTCGGTTAACGGTTCAACTTGGGATTTACAATGGTTCATTTTTATATCAACCATGTTAAATCAGCTACAAATGTAAACGTATCAACGTAAAAAAACCAATATGTTTTCATTGAAATAATACATGTATGTAAATGATTATAAAAATCATATTTAATGTACGTGTTTCAACATTTAAGTTAAAATAAAGAATAAAGAACGGTTTTTTTCTTCTTGATCAATACTTGTTATGAGATATGACGATCTATGTTAAAGATTCAGATTAGACTGGATAGGATGAACTGTTATAATAATAAATCCATACGTAATAGTTGTGATAACATTTCAATAAACTCTGTCGGTTAATATTGTCCTGACATTAATCTCTACCTGGCACACTTCTAAGAATACCAGGTCTTATTGACAATTGAAGTAGCGGATAGTACTATTACCTTGCTTGCTTAATTCGGGTCGTGTCCCCGATCTACGATGCTTCTCCACACTCTTTGTCGTTCATTGCTGTCTTTATGTTACTCGTCTCCAGTCCAGTATCTTGCTTGAGTAGATCGATAAATGTCAGAGCAGGTCGTCTCGGCTTTCTTTTGCCATGTCTGGGGATCCAGTGCACTAGTTTGGATACAGGCTCCTCACTTCTGTAGCAGTGGCCAGCAAACCTTGTTCGTCTCTTCCGGATCTTCTGGCTTATTTTTGGGAGGTCGCCATACAGTTGGGTGTTTGGTATATGTAGTTTTCAGTTGACATTGAGTACTGCTCGCAGCATTCTGGTGTAGCAGCCATCTAGCTCTTTCTGTAGCTTGGGAGTAATGGTCCAAGCTTCACATCCATACAGCAGAACTGACTCCACCGTTGAGACAAACAGGCGAAGTTTGAATTTCCGAGATAGAGTTGACTTCCATATTTTGTTCATTTTGCTACATGCTCTCCATGCTGCTGCTTTGCGTTGCTTAATGTCTTTTGCCGTACTCTCCATCCAGGCACCAAGATATTTAAAATCTTGAACTTCCTCTAGCTTGTTGCCATCATTTGTCTGTATGGATCCCTTCTGGCTCTGGTTATATGACATACACTTGGTCTTGCTAGCATTCATTTTGAGACCGACCTTTGCTACTGATGTCTCAACTCTTTTCAGCAGATCTTGTGCTTGATGAAATTTCTCTGACAACAATGCAATGTTATCGGCGAAGTCAAAGTCTGTCCCCACCTCTGGCCTAATCCGCCTACTTCTACGCCTGTCAAGATGAAAACCAAGCTCTTCTTCTCTCCCCTCTATGGCTATCCTCAGGGCAAAGTCCAGCACAATCACAAACAGATATGGGGCGAGTGTGTCTCCCTGTAGAACTCCAGCCAATATTTCAAACTGTGCAGTCTCTCCGTCAGGTGATATTACCTTAGCCATGGTATTCTCGTATATTCCTCCGATTGCTTCAACGACCTGTTTTGGTATTCCATAAGCTCGCAGAATTTTCAGCATTTTGCAACGGTGGATTGTGTCGAAGAAGGCCTTTCTGAAATCAATGTAGGTGATTACTGTTGCTAGGTTATTTGCTTTAACTCCTTCTATGAGCCTCCTCAGTGCCAGTGTGTGGCCCGCTGTCGTCCTTCCAACCCTGAAGCCGTTTTGATTGGTTCTCAGATGCTGTTCAGGATCATTCTGTTGTATGTTTTGGCAACAATAGAACTTAGGCTGATACCACGGTAGTTGCCTCCAAGGCTAAGATTCCCTGATTTTGGTATTGGAACAATGTTGAGCACAGACCATTGGCTTGGTTTTTCATTGCCGAAGTTCAACACAATGTCGTCAAGGTCGCTTCTTTTCAGAACTTCAGGTGGGATATTGTCTTCACCACTGCTTTTTCTTTCTACCAGTGACTGTTTTAATAGCTTTGTCATATTCTTCCTGGTCAAAAGGCCCGGTTTTAATCTCCAGATCTTCTATGATTGGTGTGATTTCCTCATCCTCATTACGGATGTCTGGTGGGCTCCCCAGAATGATTTTGAAGTGGTTATACCAAGTTTGTGACCCGATCTTTCTGAGTTTCTCCCTCCAGCTGACCTTTAATATTTAATTGTTAATACTATTACCACTTAATATAAATGTATAAAGGTTTAAACAAAGTTATACTTATATATTTATTTTATTTATTATTTATTATTTATTTTTTATTGTGCAAAATCGACATCAACAATACAAAAATAACCAAGCACACAAAAATAGCATATAACATCACAAATAAATTCAGACAACCAAGTCGATAATCCAGGATAGCCCATCAAGTTGGCTAAATATGCCAACTTATTTCCAATGGGAAGGTGCCTGCAAAAGGTGATGAAAAGAACAAAAGACAAAACAATTAATAGGGCAATTAATAACAGTTAGAATGGACCCAACATTTTAAACGGGATTTAGATCAAGACCAATGATACACAACCTGTCCTTATAGGTAATGGCTGTTAAGTGGCACTTACCCAGGGATACTATTAATTTTGGGATAGGAAAGTCCTATACTAACACACGTAGCGAAAACGGGGCCGTTTGCATAAATTACATAAATTATGGTAATCATCGGAATGTGTCGGTGACCGGCGTTGAACGCGTTTAACAGTGTTTAACCAGGTTTAACGTAATATTTGGTCAGCATAGGTTTGAGGGCGTTGAGGATTTACACAGACGACGGTGGCCACGCGAAACCTAGATGTTGAATACGTAATGAATAAGGTGAATAACACGTAATCGCGAATGTTAATCTTATCATTTGGACAAATTCATCATAATTAGAAGAATTGTCATCGTTAACCGGGCGATGACTGTTAAAAATAATTCAAAATAGTGCACTCCCGTTGACATATTGGGTCGTCTGAGAGACGCGTGGCCAGCGTCGTGTCGTCTGCTACAATCACGCCTGATCAGTATAGCGCCACCAGTTCTATGCTGACCAAATTTTCATTTAAAAGTGGACCCGATCGGCAAGCTCACTGGCACACCCCTGACTTACCCCTCTTGTGGTGATTGACATGTTCTTTGTGTGGAGGGAGGCAACTTTGAATAGGTGAATCTGGTTCATGGATATTTGCATATTGATTGGCTGGCCTTCATAATGGTGATGTTGACAGCAGTAGAGGTATGTTGGTGAAATATCATGATGATTTTATCAAAGCCCACCCATTACTCCCCTTTTAGGTTGGTGGATTGCAAGAGATTATGGTAGGGTCTTACATGGTTTAGTTGCTGATTGTAGTTGGTTCGTGACTATAGGATAAATCGTATATTAGGCTTCAAGTCTGTACGGAAATTTGGTATAGGAAGCTTCAAGGCTTCATGATAATTTGCTTCATTGGTATGAGGCGGCGTCAACTCTTTATAATGAATTGTTTCTCTGTATATGAAGCGTCAAGCTTTTTATTATAAGTGCTTTAGTCATCGGTATAGTCACGCGTTATGAACGCGCCTCCCAAAAGGGTGGTGCTGTTACATTTGTTAGCGTCATGCTGTCATTTTCCTCAAATATTTTTAAAACCACAAAAGCTATCTCAACAAATTTGGTATCATTTTAAAGCCCTAATCACAGCCTGCCAGGTGGCAATGGTATAGCTAATACAGAAAGGGAGATACAGCTGTTTGATGTTTGGGGACCAGGGGTGGTGCTGGAAGGGGTGCCACTTGAAGGGGTGCCGCCTGTACAAACTCAATGGGGATAACCCCATGCTTTGTTCTTTTTACAATAACTAGTCATCTCCTAATGTTACAAACACCATTTTGGTCCCATTTCAAAGGATATTTAGTAGTCTTTAAGTATGTGGTTCAACAGACTTGTCAACTATTTGTAACAACTAATTAATTATGGATCAGACAATGATCATCAGCTTTCTTCCTATTCGATATTAACACAGTCAACATGAATAATCAGCCTTAATTTACAGGATTATAACAGAAAAAGTTTTCAAAAGCAAAAGCACACATTTTTGGAAAGCTGGTAACTAGAGGAATTCAGAAATGCGGTTTATATCAGGGAAGGGTTCATCCTTAAACAAATATTTCTGAAAATTCTAAAAATATATAAAATAAAAATTGGAGATATTCACTAGCCGGTATAATTCCCATACCGACGTAGTAACGTTGACCATTATATATCAACTAATGGGTAATTTCATGAGGATTTTAAATTTAAAAAAAAAATGATAGGGGTATGTATGTTTTGTATGAGTATACAAAATATATGGATCTCAAATTAAAAATTAAAAAACTCTGAAATTTGTCCGAACTTTTCCGATCATACCATTTTATTTCTTGGTCGTACTATAATTTTAATGGCATATTTGGTTTCCTCATGCAATTTCCCTTCAGAAAATACATACTTTTACTACCTCAGGGGGTATACAAGCAAATATAAATGTGTAAAGTTAAAATCATCTCGCGAAAGCCAAAATCCGTGTGTAACGCGAAAGGAGGCGAGCTTAAAACACATGACCCTATATGAGGCGTCAAGTCGATATTATAATTTGCTTACTCGGTATAAGAAGTTCATGCTGAAATAATAATATGCTTCATCAGTATATGAGGCTTCAAATTTATAGGATAATTTGCTTCACCAGATGAGGCTTAAAGTTGATTAATAATTTGCTTTATCAGTAAATGAGGCGTCAAGCTTAAATAATAATTAGCTTCATCGGTATATGAGGCTCACATTTATATGATAATTTGCTTCATCAGTATATGAGACGAAAAGCTTAGATAATAATTAGCTTCATCATTATATGAGGCGTCAAGCTTAAATAATAATATGCTTCATCAGTATATGAGGCGTCAAGCTTAAATAATAATTTGCTTCATCAGTAAATGAGTTTCTAATGTATATGATCATTTGCTTCATCAGTATATGAGGCGTCAAGCTTGAATAATATTTTGCTTCATCAGTATAAGGCGTCAAGCTTAAATTATAATTTGCTTCATCAGTATATGAGGCGTCAAGCTTAAATCACAATTTGCTTCATAATTATATGAGGCGTCAAGCTTAAATAATAATATGCTTCATCAGTATATGAGGCGTCAAGCTTAAATAATAATTTGTGTCATCGGTAAATGAGATTTCAAATTTATATGATAATTTGCTTCAGCAGTATATCAGGCGTCAAGCTTGAATAATAATTTCCTTCATCAATATATGAGGCGTCAAGCTTAAATAATAATTTGCTTCATCAGTATATGTGGCTTTAAACTTAAAGAATATTTTTCTTCATCGGTATATGAGGCGTCAAGCTTAAATAATAATTTGCTTCATCGGTTAATAAGGTTCAAATTTATATGATAATTTGCTTCATAAGTATATGAGGTTAGTGTTGATTGTCTACACACGATAAGTCATGTAAACGATGCACTGGGTAGTTTCGATATGAAGGTTCTAGTTAACACATGGAAAATGGCTTTAGTGATATAGGAGCCTACTGTTTTGGTACTCTCCCGTTCAGGCTGGTAGTTCAGGGGTGTAGCGATAACAGGACCACGGTCAAAATGAAGGATTTTATCAATTTGGCAAAGAATCGCATCATTTTTATGAGTTTGATTAACTTTCCTGGATAAGGCGATATACTTAAAATAAAAACTCATAGGCAGTTTTGTAGCAGTGAGGATTAATCCACTAGACTAATATTTCGCACGTATCATTGACATGGAACATCGCTGGCCAAAATTACTTATTAACACAATGCTAAGTTTGGATATTGAGCCAATTAAACTTCGATACAAATTCTTATATTGTATTCATAATATTTTGCACAAGTGTGACCTAATTGACATCATTGATTCAGCGAAGTCTGGTAGAGCTCCATTGAATCCTCATTGGGCCAATTCAGTTAAACGCGCGATCAATAATATATCTAACATTGAATGGGAAGAAGATGTCAAATCCAAATCCTCTCTTACAGATTATTTGAGTATTAAGTACACTCCAGGCATGGAGACATACTTGTTAGATAACATTGATTTTTATGGGGCTTGTCTTAAATTCAAGATTCGTTCAAATACACTACCATTAGAGTACAAAGTGAGTAAATGGACCCCTGATAATAATGGCACCTGTCAATTATGTAATAATGGTATTGAGGATACAAAGCACTTTCTTTTCACTTGCATGTCACTTAATGCTATAAGAACTAATGAATATAATAATCTAGAAAAGGCTCTAATTGACTTAAATGGTATTGATGTATGGGTGCTATTTATCTCTAGCGATCTTGATGTAAAATACAAATTAATGCTAGGTAGTACATACACCACATTTTGTAATATAAGCAATGTTAACGACTTTTATCATGTATTTGACAAATTTTGTAAGTCCTTCTCCAAGCGTGCATGGAAGGCACGATTAGAGACGAAATGCGCAAACAATGACGACTGAATTTAATATTGTTCATGTATATACATATATAGTGCCATTTTCCACGTGTGCCTGACATAATTTCAGATCAATTTTGTATGATTGACTTTGTGTCTGTATATAATATGTATCTATCTCATGGTAAAACTTTGTAATTTGTGTATATAATTGTGTATTAATCTTGTGATTTTCTGTATATGAACGCACCGTCGGGTAGACGGGTGCCGCTGTTTTAAAAGCGTATGTTCAAATAAATAAATAAATATTACACCCGAAGTGGATCAGTCTTGTACGAGCGTAGTTCAAGGGTAACTGCAATATCAGCAGCAACAATCAATGCTCAATTAAATGAAGCATATGACCAATACCTTCAGCAGAATCACATCATACTTTGTAAATTATATAACACCTCAAGAAGAGCTATAGACAATAGAGTAGCGCAAATAGCTCAGATTGATAAAAAATGAACCTCTTCACCGTGATTGCATAATTAAATTGTAGTAGTAGTCCTTAGTTATGTGGAAGACTTTTAGTTCAGGGAGAGGGTGGAAGGAGGTGCCAGAGCACTTGATATTGATATTATGGAATGGCACCTCGGCCTTTAAGCCATCTAAGTTTATGTACACTTTTTAATTCTATGCATCTCTCATCACCGGTATTGCATATCTTTGTGTTTGTGTATTTATTGTGTCAATCTAAAAGAAATAAGTTACACATATTCAGCCAATTCCTGGTTCATCGACAGAGTGGACAGATAAGTGTTGACATGGGATTTTAAGGGATTCTTGTCTGTTATATATGTTAATGGGTAAAAAATTCTAGTCTAGGGTACTATGATAGAAACATTAATAGCTGTCGCGAAAAATTCTGGTAGATAGGTTGCATTCAATTTGTTCAAATGTTAATTCGTATGCAAATATTAAGTGAAAATGCACTAATTGACGGGTACACGTTACCGCGGTGAAGCACATCAGTCAATTTGTAGCGCCCTCAAGTGAAACGAGCTCTCGTTCCGGAGCTGACTGATTACCTCGCCACGCAGATGTTCCCGAATCCACGGTGACAAATGTGACTTCTTTTTGCCAAGATTCGCCAATTTAGGCCTAAACATTAGAAACCAAACACACCCTTAGATGGAAATTATGATATCTAATATCGAAAGCGCTATACAACACAAACTCTTACTGATGATTATTATATAAAAGCGAACCGTTAAAAACATTCATATGAAATCCATCCATCTGTGAAATGTTCCACACTACATTATTGCTGGTTTAGTTTCTTTTCATGCATGTGTCCATATAACATATAACTAAACGCATATAATATCACGTTATAGTTCCTCATGCCACCTACGAGGCAATCGGTGCATGGCAGGGAATTTCGCAATTCCTATTCCATTACTCTTCTTGACTTGTAGGACCAAACGGTTCAGAAAGAGCCCCACACCATATACTACTGACCTGTTGAATAATAAATCCTAATTGTTCTTTTACCCATGAGACTTGTGAGTTTTTTAGGGTTGTGTGATGGGGGAGGGGGGGGGGGGGGGGGGGGGGGGCTGTGATTCGTGACTGTGTTGTGGGTGATGGGTGAGTGAGCGAGGGTGGGTTGGTGTGTTCATTCTTTTTTTGATGTATGCGACAGCCTATTTTTGGTGTGACTATGGTTTGGGTGATTTAAAAAAAAAAGTCTTCTTTATGATATTGTATTGTTTGGCGTTTTAATCTTTGTATTTTGATGTATTTTTTAAATCTGTCAATAATGTACAATTTGGCCGTTTGGCCACGACACTATCAATCAAATGAAATGAAATGAAATTGCTGAATCTTCTTTCCTAAGCCAACAAAGGGGAGGGTTATACGAACAGACAAATGCAAAAGTCAAATTTATTCAATTTCATTTCAATATATAAAAATCCGCCGTCTGTGAAATATTAACGATATTGGTTTATAATATTTCTTTGCATGGCTGCCTCTATATACATAACTGACGTATATCACATTGCAGCACGTAGATCTCTTTCTCTCTTTACTTACCTAAACCAACAAACAGGAGGGTTTTATAAACGGGCATTCACCTCAATTATCAATCAGAATATCGGGCAAGACTCATTTACTACGCTAAGATTTGAAGTGACGACAACTTGGCTGCTCAATTTGAAATGGAACCACTGATGATATTTCACTTTTAACACCTTTCACATAAATCACATGGAATTAGACCATTCAGGGATACACTGATAGTAAAGTAGACCATATTTCACACACACATTTTAATCATCCTATCCTAACGAAGTACATAGTTATAGTTATAGTTATAGTTATAGTTTATTGTCACCAAATCGCAGCTAAAAGCTGAATTACATGGTTATTACATTGGTATAAAAACATCAAATTGCACATAGAAATGTATACAAAGATAACAACAAAATTGAAAATTAAAAATGCTAAAAGAGATTAAAAGGTATCAAAAAAACATAGATAATTAAAGGTTGTACATGCTAAGTCGCCTAAATATAGCTAATATTGCACTGTGGGTAACATATAAACAAAATCTCTAAGACGCCTAAATATAGCTAATATTGCACTATGGGAAACATATAAAAAGTAAAAAAACAGCAATTATAAATGACACAGGGAAAGAATCACAAACTTACACAAGAGTCAGATTAACCCCCCCCCCCTAGCAAGCATATTTACTGCTGCTGATTCAGGAATTCAGGAGATTAGTAAGGAAAGGAATGGGGCTATTCCGATATCTTTTGGTATTGCATCTGGGAACTTGATATTTGCTGGTGTGTCTCAAATTCATCCTATGGGTCTTATTGTTGCTAGGGAACCAGTCGGAATACCTTTCAGAGTCACAACATTTCTGGGCAAACTGAAGCGATAATTGTGATCTCCTGTCTTCTAAGTTTAAGAGTGCCAACCGGTCCAAAGCATCTGTGTAGGATTGATATTGAGCGCCCAGAATGATACGGCATGCCCGTTTCTGCAGGCGTTCAAGTTGATGGGCCTGATTTTTACCGATGCTACAATGCCAGACAGGGGAGCCATATTCACATGTTGGGCGAACGTAACCAACAATACACAGATACCAAGTCTTCAGTTAGCACTCCGAAACGTTTTAGGCGACTCAGTATGTACAACCTCTTGCTGCATTTAGACACCATATTATTGGGACTTGGGACTGCCAGCCAAGATCAGATTGGACAGCAAGGCCTAGAAGCTTGGTCTCAGTCACC
This sequence comes from Ophiura sarsii, assembly GCA_035610835.1. NCBI lineage: Eukaryota > Metazoa > Echinodermata > Ophiuroidea > Amphilepidida > Ophiuridae > Ophiura > Ophiura sarsii. The sequence continues at coordinate 35,807,392 of CM069441.1, read as the reverse complement.
ACCTCAAGCTCATTACCGGCAATTTGGAGTTTGGGGGAAGTGGGGGATCTCTCTTAAAGCAGACCTGCATGACCTTACACTTCCCCGGGTTGAGCATGAGGTGGTTGTCTTTCGCCCAAGCATCCAGGTCCCGCACATCCGACTCGATCTGGCTGGGTTGATCCGCATGGCGGACTTCTGCTAGCGTCGTGAGATCATCCACATACTTGAAGCTATTGGTCAGAGACTCTTCAGAAGCTTTATTGATAACACTAATAAAGGTGATTGGGCCAAACTCCTAAGCACGGTATTTAAAGTATTATAATTTCATATGCCTATAATCTTTATTACAAAAAAAGAAACAGTATGATGTGCTCTTAACTCCAAAGCTATAACCCTGCCTAAAAATATTAAATTATAAATTTGTAAAGACATTTCTTTTCTTGAATTTGAGATATTACACGTGAAGATTGACTGAATATTAACAGAGCTATGTATCCACCCCCCCCCCCCCCCCCCCCCCCCCCCCAAAAAAAAAGTATTTTACACGAAGCCTCTGTAGCAATAGTCACATTATTGATAACAACCGACAAACTATTACATACTTGCTACTTGAGGACAATCCAGTAAATCAAACAGGTTGGTCGGCCAGTTGTGTCTATTTAGTCCCGAGTTTATGGGTTTAAACTTTACTGGTAATTAACCATGCAATAAGTCGTCATTTTCAAAAGGGCAATGCGGTGCTTAAGTTGATAGTCCTTTTATTGTTTGTCGTCGGTGCTTACCCAATGGTTATCTTACCTCTTATTGGCTCGGTCTAAGGGACGCATTTTACATGTAATCCAATGGGACACTTATTTTAGTGCCCCCTTACGCAGTGGTTACACTCGATTTATATCGATTTGTATTTTGAGTTTATAAAAGAGGTAATGTTATCTTAATTTCAAAGAAAAACATATTCTTTCCATGTCATGCATTAATATCATGAACAGGGCCGTAAGATACTTTTTTCAAAGGGGGGGGCGTTTTCCAAAAAAAATAACGGGAATATTTGTTTGAGTCAAATATGCGCGCGTAGCGCGCGAAAATTTACGAATTTGCACCTATTTTTTGCCCGATCGAGGTACATTTTGGCTCTAAACAAGCTTGTAGCAAAAAATATTGCATTTTGGGAAGACAAATGCGCGCGTAGCGCGCGAAATTTTTTCATCTGTGTACAAATTTTCCGGGGAAGATTTTCAAAGGGGGGGGGGGGGGCGATCGCCACCATCGCCCCCCCCCTTCCTACGGGCCTGATGAACACGACCCCATTTTCTTACAAATTTGGAGCAAAACGGTTGAAGAGCATCATTTTACTACACATTTCCATGTTTTTGATTTAACTCACAACAATGGATCCCCTCGCCACGGTTATCCGATTATAGACCTACATATCTAAGCTTGTTTTATCAATCAGGGGGTTAACAAATAAAGTTTTAAACCCATTTGTCATTGACCAGGTTTAATTTGGGCCAAAATTAAGACACACATGGCTTTTAAAGTATCACAATGTCAATAACAGTACTCTGGGCAATTCCCTAGACGATATAACCCAAAACAAATTACATTGTGAGTTTACCTGATAATTATATGATACATTATGCGTGACAGATAAAAAGACAAATTTAGGCCTATTACTGTTTCAAAATTGAAACGTTTTTCACCCATACCCCTTACAATCCGGCAATTTTGAACCTACAATTTCCACATTGGTATCTTAGGTTAAATATAGGGTGAACACGCCATTGCGTATTCAGTTTCAGGTTCATTGAGTTTTTAAAACACTCGCATAGGCCTATATATACTTTTAACATAAATAGTCTCATTAACATCTCATGATCAATGCAAGAGATTTTAAAAACTCCGAAATTCTGCAAAATGGCCTTAAAGTGCCTAAAATTCGAACATTATGAATTGAGTATCGATGCGTTAAGTATTATAACTTATGTTAGAGGTGGTATTCGAATTGACTAAATTGACAGCTTTTCTTGATATTACTTAAAAAATAGGGGTGGTACTGTTTAAATGATCATATCGTAACATTTTATTGGAAGCAGTAACACTTCTTGACAATTTTATGAAATTTTAATATTTATTATTGGAATGAAGCATTCGAGAATTTCCAAAAATGGTAACTTAGTCCCAAAATCGAGACTCTTTTAGGCCCATTTTACAAGTAATCCGATGGGACACTTATTTTAGTGCTTAGCGCTACTACTCCCATTTAAATTGAAACAATTAAGGGTAGCACAACTGGTCAACCTCGCTAGTCAAAAGGATCGCTAGTCATAAGGGTCACTAGTCATAAGGGTCGCTATTCATAAACCCTAACCCAAACCCTTACCCTACCCCTACCCCTACCCTAACCCTAACCCTAACCCTACACCTAACCCTAAACCTACCCTAAACCTAACCCTAACTCTAAGACACTTTTATGACTAGCGCACTCGTGGTATAGGAAAATACACGTTATGACTAGCGACCCTTATGACTAGTGACCCTTATGACTAGCGACCCTTATGACTAACGAGTTTGACCAGTTGTAAGCTACCCTTAATTGTTTCAATTCAAATGGAAGTAGTAGCGCTAAGCACTAAAATAAGTGTCCCATCGGATTACTTGTAAAATGGGCCTAAAAGAGTCTCGATTTTGGGCTTAAGTTACCATTTTTGGAAAGTCTCGAATGCTTCATTCCAATAATAAATATTAAAATTTCATAAAATAGACCCCGCTTACAACGCACTCTTTTATAAATGTGCATAGAAAACTCATAACATTTAGTTAACCGATTTTGTTTACCAACGAGCTAGATAATGGTAAAACGCCGAATGTACCTAGTGCCATTGCCAGCCCATTTACAATGCAATCCTAAAACTCATGTTCGAAATCAGGTACAGACCTGCACTAAATTGGTCAAAAAACATGGTAAATTAAAATGGTTATACCTAAAGGCCCTGTTACACTTACTGTGATCAGGTCAGCAATTGCACTGCGCTGAAAAATATCAAAATATGGATAACACGATACGCAGTGAGAGCGCGAAATTGTATATTTTTAAATCGAGGTCACTAAAATCCTTTCACATTCTGCTGCGATCAGGCAGGCGCTTGCATTACACTGAAACATTATCAAAACGCCAATCCAAGCGCAACAAGGTCTCTAAAAACCCCTCGGTGACGCAGTAGGAACTGGCTGGGACGCGAGAGGGTCCCAATGGTCACCCTTGTGCGCCAGCACCGCGTTGGTTTTGTGCATGCAAAAAACAAGCGCGGAAGTTCGGCGTTCTGCTTAGAGCGCTGCCCTTGGGTGCTAAATGCCTTGCCTTTGAGTCTTGCCATGATGGTTATGTCGTTCTATGTATGTTGTTCACTTGTCAAACCCCGAAAACAGAGTGGTTTGAGAGATATACTACCTTGATTTAGGGTTCTGCTAAACTTTTACATTTACATTTACATTGCTGAAATCAGTATAATTAGGACGATTTCCCCTTGAAATAAGCAAAAAAACAACACGATATGCTCGTTACTATTGAACTAATGAATTGCTGATCATTTTTAATACCATATCTTACCATAACTACTAAATGTCTTTCAACTTCCAAACTTTAGGCGAAATCTAAGAGATGACGTGTCCATGGGTTTGTCAACCTAGAAAAAAAAATCGCTCTTCATATTTCTGTGAATGACGCATGATTGATTCCCTTCTGTAAAGCCGACCGATGAATACGTGCAAGTTCTATATAGTTTGAATTATACTATCGATCATTACCAATAAAAATGACAATTTCAAGCAGTCATCACGATTGCTCGAGTTGAGAGACCTTGTAAAACGTGATTTTATTCCAATCCTATCGTGAATACTTCCACAGGGGGTAATATCTCCTGAAATTGGCACACTACGTTAATAGAGCTAATTCTTCATGTTTATTTTAACAATTCATGCGATGAACCAATTTGAATTGAAACAGCTCTTAGCTTACAACACAAACTCACCATGTTCTAAAGAGGAAATATATTTATATAACATTGAGTTAACTAAAAATTATGTTACCATCATTGTTTTCTGTTCCCCCAAGGTAATGTAAATGCCAATAATGTCAGATTTAGCATATTCTTTGCTTGATGTGACGAACCATCGTTAAATTGGGAAGTGTAAAAAGTAGATGAAGTTTTGTTAGGGACTATTCCTGAGCGATATCCCCATGAGGTGTTCCAGACAACTTGATAAAACCACTTTCACAACAGAAGTGGAGTAAGACCTCACTTGCACCTTGATATATATGCCTAGTTTAAGTCGCAAAAGCATCAGAAATTTAAGGTTTTATTAAGGCTTACAGTATAAGTAACATGGCGTCCCAAATGTTTTAATACCAACACCAATCTGTGTTGCCAAAGTACAGACAGAAGTTTCCCGAACTTTTAAACTGCACTACTCGAAAACATATATGCGACTGATCTTACCGGAGATAAGAAGCTTTTGGGACAGCACAACATTTTTACATCACCGCTCATCTCTTTAGATGTTAGTCGCAGAAAACTTTCCTTGTGAAATTAATAATGGAATTAAAAAATTGTCTTCTTCCAGATATCGCGATTGGAAAGCTCTTCTTTACCCCTCTATCTATAGCTTTGAAAGCTACATTCACCCATTGCCACATCCATGTTTCCATCTGTTCCTTAATTAAGACACATCAAGACTTATTCACGAGAAGAGCCGCTCTCTGCTTCTTTCTCTATTTCTTTCAATATTATATGATTCATTGTTGTGACTGGGGAATACATTTAGAGTTGCAGGACGCGGCCTGTTCTAATACTTGTGAAGCGGGTTTGTTAGGGATAAAGTGAAGCGTACCAATTCCTCATGATTGTCAAGAATACTCTGTCGGGCAAACTAAACCAACTGATTATTGCACGCATAGAACGAGGAAGCTGGCGACCTCTTCGTCCCCTCAGGCAATCGTATCCCGCCGATTGAAGTTGTCGAAACAGCAAGATTATTAAACACGCCGGGGGTCTTTCCCATGTTGACATTTATGACTAAATCATAAGAGATATTGTCACCGTTACTTGATAATGTCGTTGCCATTTTTTAATTTTTTTTATAACCGGGATACATTTAAACTCAACCCCTCTCAATACCATAGTCATGTCAAAACGATTAATCCTTAATGCTGCTCTTAGTGAAATTCACATTTTTCGTGTCAAGACATGAACATGATGAACCAATAACCACGTATGTATATTTTCACGAAAAATATCGTTGTCAAAATTTGGTTTTATTGACAAATTCTTTAGGTCCTGACAAATCTATAGGGTAAATGGAATACTCTGTCTCCAGTACTTCTGTGGATAACTTACGGTTTAATTGCTACCATAATTTACACCCTCCACCTACTCCTCTGGTTTATGCAACTCCATCAACAGCATTCTTCAAGTTAATATATGAGAATGTGTACCTCAACTCAAATCTACATCAGATATGCAAAGAAGTATTGGGAACAGTTTAATTTTTATCGAGCAGAAACAATGAACACATGAAAAAGTGGTCACTTTATTGTTTCTTTGAGCATTTATGTGGCCCGGCCCTGATCCATTCGTCGGGCAATGCGCGTGATAAAAATGCAAGTTTCAGAAAAAAGTACGCATTTAATGCACTAATCTTGCACACACCGATTTTACTAGAATAAAATAGTTATGTTTAGCTAGAACTTCTCAACTGTTATTAAGCGATAAGCTCAGTATTGGTCAAGTTGTCTTATTCGATGAGTTTATTTGTCTTTCATGTTGTTGCTATGGAATATTATATAATTTGATATAGATAAACAGTTTTATGTCTTTTGTAAATCTTATTTAAAACGTGCATGGTCGTGAAGGCAAGTTGTGTTGAGTAAACATTCACACTCCGCGTTACGCTTCATGACTTTATCACATTAGCCTATCTTTGTGTATGATATAATATTTATGATATTCGTGATTGTATGCTTATTTTGCTTATTTTCTCTCTTTTGTCTTATCATATTGTACATTGTATTTACTAGTGTTATTTATGTATTTAACTCTTTTTCTTGTATTATGTTGGATGCACCACCCTGTTTTGAAAGTGTTTTTCCAAATAAATAAAAAACACCATACTTTTACCCTGAATGTATCACAAACGTTACAAAAGAGTTCAATTGAAGTTAAAGGCCTTCAGTCTTATTTGTCGTTCGCTCAGCTGAATTTAGACAAGTATACTCAAATAATAGTAACATTGGTGGATTCCAGGAGAGAAAGATATGTTCACAACAAACTGGTTACTCTTAAGCTTTTGTTAAATAAATGTGTATTCAAATTGGTTAATTTTGTTAATAGTGTCTTCTTTAAAACAAAAATAGACACATTACTTGCCTGTTAAATCTGTAGTAATCTAATCAACAAAATGTATATAATTCGTAAATCAGCAGTATATACAGGGTGACCCAGAAAATGTTGAACCCAAAATTCACAAACTTAAAAAAGATAATTAAAAATGAAAATAAATAAATATGGCATTCTGTTTTCAACAGTTATGTAAACAATTTATTCAGCTTTTTGGAGAACTTTAGATCATGTGAATTAGCCTTACCAAACTAAAGATACACTTGATTGTGTGACGGGGGTGTTTTCGGCCTTTTGTAAAAGTGAAAAAAATTGTAACTTAATTCTGCTCAATGCACTTTGAAAGAAAACAGTCGTGCAATGAACTTTATAAATTATTATGCACAGTATCTCACCAATATTCATTTATTATGTAAATCAATATTATTATTATATGAGAGACTTTAAAAACAAAAACTGAAGTCCCCTTGACTTCATTTGAAAATGTTAATTTGATAAATACAGATCAAAAGAAAAGATTACTTAACTCACCGTACTTAGAACAGAATTACGTTTCATATCTGAACCAAGTTACAATTTTTTCACTTTTACAAAAGGGCGAAAACACCCCCTGCCACACAATCAATTGTATCTTTAGTTTGGTAAGGCCAATTTACATGATCTAACGTTCTCCAGAAAGCTGAATAAATTGTCTACATAACTGTTGAATGCCATATTAATTTATTTTCAATTTTAATTATTTTTTTTAAGTTTGTGATTTATGGGTTCAACATTTTCTGGGTCACCCTGTAGTTTATTAGTGCATCTTCAACTAATGTGTTGAAATTGGTTAATTTAGTTTAGTTCAGCATTTATTTAACAAGGAAGATTCAATTATTGCATAGATGAAATAGACCTTTTTTATTTTTTATTTTTTTTATCTCGAATTTCTTCATTTGACCCTCAGCCATATGGTCTAGCGTTAGCGTCAAACTACCTAGAGAAGTGTGGATGATGTGCGCATGGGTACCTCATGGGTGCCTCGCGGAAACGTGCAGACGTTTCTGTTTTGTTTTTGTTTTCTTTTTGGCTATTAACCATGATAACCCGATCCAATGAGTGCACTGACCTTTGACGGTATAGGGCCAGGAGTAAGGCGCGCAGTAAAATTCCCCGGCATAGCGACGAGGCTACTCTTCTGTAAGTTATACATTTTGCATCCCTTTATTTTACATGATGTATACCCGTATACCTATTAAATGCTTCCCAGCCCATGAAACTTGAACCGGGTGAAGAAATATATTCCTTCCGGGACTTCAGAACTCGATCCAGCGTCGCCGGTTGTGAACTTCCTTGGACGTACCATCTACATATATTACTACATAATACCATTCTGTAGGCTACTGGGTATGCAACTTACATTATTTCGTGACCGCAATTTCGTGGTGATAAGAAATCAGATTCTTACTGCGGTATAGAACATGATTATTTTTTGATATTAACTCAAACGATACTAGAACTAGTACATGAAAAAGGTCGCAATTTGGTGACCCGACAAATAAGCCATTAGCATCATCTCGCTCTGTAAATGGTCATGATGGTCGGGGAATATAACTTAGTGTTGTCGCGAAGACCAGAGATTTGAGACGAGGCACTAATAGACAAGTCTGTTGTATTACTAGGTGAAACGTTAGATATCGCTAACTTTCCGTGACTGACTTAGTAGGTGAACTTGAACGTTAGTTGTCGATTAGGATCACGAGGTGCTGATGTGACCAGAGTGATGAGTGCTTCAAACAGAATGTACGAGCTGTGTTGGGCTTAGAGGGGACATATCCGTGGACTATACATTTATACTTAAAACCTTGGTCCCGAGGGAGCTGTTTAGGCACGGCTGTGGACCCTATAGAGCTCCCGCGACGGAAAACAGACGATATTGCTGGAGTTGGTTGGTTGAATGACAATATAGCGCGTTTAAGTGAGTGCTTAATTTAGGTGTAGGGAAGCCTTAGGTCCCTACGGGACACCTCCGTGTAAGTGACCGAGGGCCCTTTAGATATCGGTCATGTCGGTATAGATGGGGTGACAGGTGACGTCACATCGGGCAAAACGTGGCTAGTTGCTATTGTTCTTTGGCCGGCAGTTTGCGCGCGCATCATGTTTTGTTTAGGACCCGTGCTTTTAAAACTCGCGCCAAAGCATTATAAAGGGCAATACGGCATAGCGGACAGTGTTGTGGTCATATGCTGTTCCCTCAAGCGTGTATCGACAGTCCAGTCCCTTCGCCCGTTGCGTTTGTTGATAAACATTGGATGTAAACAACGGTCACCGCATCTATAGAACTGGTGAGTTTCGCGATGACACCTTATGAGTGTGTTAAAGTAGTATAACGACTATTACGCATATCTTAGTCAGTATTCTCGGGATTATTCTACGCCATTGTAGGCATAGTTTTTCTTGACTACATTCATTATTCTAAAGCACATAGGTTAAAGATTCGACTTATCATACTTACTACAATTATTATTCCCTGTCATACACTTTGTATAGCTAGGTGTATGGGGAAGTATCATTTTCGAGTTATCTAGTATTTAAGCTGAAAGGCCGTACTGATTCGTAGCCTGCGGATCCTAGACGATGTTTTCAATACTGAAATATCAGCCTTGTGCCCTATGTCAGTCGTTATGTTTATGCTATATTTATTATCATACTGCTATGACAGTAGTTATACTAGGGCTCTCGGGCTAGTTGTGGTGCTATTTTAGGAAATTTGACAGTTAAGAGATTGGTGGACCTTTGTGTAACCATTGGTAACTGGCAATGAACTTTACTTCACTTAATACCAGGTCAGAGGTGACATGAAGTATGTCTATAAAGCGCAGTATTAGCAGATATTGGTACAGAAAGATTTCTCAATAGACATAGATGTGCCTGCAATTGAACCCATATTCGCAAGGTTAGAGGTTATACAAAGTATGCCTATACACTGTATTGGTAGAAAATGGTGTTATTATAATGCGACGAATCCGGGGGAAGGGGGCACCTTCTTAGATGGCATCTTAGTTCGATGTTAAATTAGTGACCCGCGGTCTTCCTTCGTATACTGATAGCTATACACTATAAATTAGATACCGTGTTATGTTATTATAACTTAATTCTAAATGTCGTAATACCAACGAGCGTCATCATTACGGCAAATACTCGCCATAGTATTAAATTCACCATCTATTGTACCGCACCCAGGCTGGCGATAACGCAATTTTAATAATTCCCCCGACATGGCTGTTTGCCTATAGATCGACTATGTAACCATGGTAACTGGGGGAAAACTCCTAGGGTTTACCTCCAGTATAGCTGACAGCGAGCTACATTCCAGAGTGATAGCTCGCAGGTCTTTGCAAATGTGTTCAAACTAACTGAAAATATCGGCCCCTATTACCTCAATTACTAATCCTAGAGCCTATGGCACAAGGCACTCGGACTAGTAGTTCTAATAATACGGCAGAAAGAATAACTGGTGAACTGATATTGAACTTAAACAACCATAGTAGCAGGTCACAAGGGACAAGACACCGCGTTTGCAGCGTAGTATTAGCAGATATTGGCAAGGAGGTTTGTTAATTGAACTTGCAGATGTACCCACTATTTCGCGTCCGTGTACTTTTGACAGGTCAGAGGTGATGTGAAGTATATCTCTATACACACTGTATTAGCCGAATTTCGTAAGTCATAATATAAGACCAACCCGGGGAAGGGGGGTGACGACTTTAATATATCATTGTTTGTTATGTCGAATTAGAACTGCGGTTTTCCTACTTAAAATTAAGAGAGATACAATTTTATCCTAACTTAGTTATAAGCGTCGTAATACCATGAAAATGCAAACTCTGATAGGGATGTGGAAGGTGCATATGTGGCACAGTGCGTAACATACCGTGATGTAACTACCCCAGAGAGTGCAAAAACTTGGTACGGGTATATACTGTAATGTGTGTACCGTAGCCCTAAGATGGGGCATGAGCGAAAAGAGAGCACACACATAGTAAATCCCTGTGACATGGGTGTGTGTATTGTGAGGTTGAAAACCAAATACTACCCGGGAGACCTTGAGTCCTTCGGGTTATAGGAACCGTCAGGAAGGTCTCGGCCATCTAGTTGGGTGTGTATGCGAGAACGTTGTAACTTGTACGTGGAAGTGACTACAATCGTATACCGTTAGGAGTATGTGATGTAACCACTAAAGTGTACAACTGCATACTATCCCTAGTCCCTGAGTTCTACCCCTTTTTTGTGATGCTGTCTAAGGCAGAATGCCAGCAAAAAGGGGATGAATCGAATAGGCCGTGTGTATGCGAGAACGTTGTAACTTGTGGAAGTGACTACAATATACGGTTAGGCGTATGTGATGTAACCACAAAGTGTATACAACTGCACACTATCCCTGATCCCTGAGTTCTGCCCTTTTTTGTGATGCTGTCTAAGGCAGAATGCCAAGCAAAAGGGGGATGAATCGAATAGGCTATGTCCATCTAGATATTGTTATATCGTCAGTCAGGTGGGCCTAAACAATATTTTTATTTTAACTACTTTAACTGCAGGTGCTATAGCGGGGGCGGGGTTTGGCCCCTATTGAAGCGGAAAGGCAAGCTTAGCACTTATGAACCAAATAGGCCATGTCCATCGTGACATTGTTGTACGTAACGTCCGTCAGGTGGGCCTAAACATGGTAATATTCTAACTAGTCCGGTACTATAGCGGGGGGGGGGGGGGGGGGGGGGGGGGGGGGGTTGACCCCTATTGAAGCCGAAGGCCAGCCTAGTACCCAGCTATTGACTAAACTATTTATTTATATTATAACCTGTGAAAGTGACCAATTACTTAGCTGCTGTTAAAGCCGATTTCTTTCCTGGTCTTCCTCTCTTCCTTGGTGGCATAATGCTTATAAATTCCACGTAAAAGGAGAAATATGTCAGAATAGTTAGAAGTAACTCAACATAACACCACCCGAGAAAGTTTGTTTTGTAGTATAGGCTGTGATTGCAGCCCAGCAAGTGAAATACCTCCGTAGCATTACTGGTTGTCACATACAACTTATGCAGAATGAATCCTATATGCTATATGAGGGCGCTGCTGTTCCAGTTTGTGAACGGAGGGAACGAAACTACTAATGCTATACAATAACATCACTTAGCCCTTTATGGCTAACATTTTTTACTGAATCGATGAACGATGTACGCATAAAGACCAATTGGAGCAAAGTTTTCATGGAGTATTTAACGCAGTTCCCTTGGCATGAAATGTAAACGTACACAAACGAGTCGTTATAATGATCGTATTGCCTTGCACATACCTATCGGTTAATGTAATGAAGTCAGTACCCTACAACCAGATGTTAGAATTGTATACCGACTATGGTTAAATTATTATGCTGACGGTACTAAGATAACGCAAGTTTAGATTGGTAGGGGAGATGCGGGAGAGTTGAGCCACCCCCTATAACTCGAAAAGTAGTAAATTACTAACATTTATATTGGCATATATTGTTATAACATCAATAAGACATTCTTAGTGTTAAACTCTACTGCCATGTGTGCTCAGTATCAAAGATACCTAAAGAAATTTTTTTTTTTCACTTTTGAGGGAAAAATAGAAAATAAATGTTTTGTCTTTTTTCCCATAGCAAGATTTAGACTATAATGGCGGTAATTTGTGTATTGAAGGGGGTGTATATAACCATTAATTTAGAGAACTATTGTAAACTACCAAAAGTTCTACACCGGACAGGATTGGGTTATTTACAAAATGGTCACCATGAGGAGAGTTGAGCCATTGGTCATGGGGTGAGTTGAGCATAGGGTAAACAGTAACATTTTGATTTTGGACTAAAGGTGAAAAGTGTATAATAAATGAGAGAAAATGTTATTTTGTGCCATGATAATAACAATTGAGCACCATATTTACTTTAAGGATTAATAAATCAAAAGTTGAAAAATATGATTTTGTTTTTTTCACTTATCATGCTGGCTCAACTCTCCTGAAATGGTGGCTCATCTCTCCCATACAGTAGGGAGAGTTGAGCCACTTTACCAATTTTTTTCAAACCTTTTATATAAATAAGCCTTAACTGCTATCCCAACTGTTATTATTACTTGTAAAGTTTTACTTAGTGATTACACTAATTTTTTACAGGTTTGTACTTTTCTTCCGCATATGGTGACACAAAATATAAAAATTGGCTCAACTCTCCCGCATCTCCCCTACTGCCTAATTATGCAAAAACAAGGCTTTGTGGAGGGCGCTCACACTGTTATACACGCGTTTTCATCTGATTGAAAACGGGTCCCCTTCTTTATTCATAATTATTTTGAAGTGTCGATCTATATTAATGACTCAACTAAACTAAAGCTGGATTAGATGAACCTTCATAGTATAATCCAAACCTAAAAGTTGTGATAACATTTAAGTGGATGTTTTATAAGAATAAGAATACTAATATGTAATAGTATGGGGTTTCGGATATGAACCGCTTAAATTAATTTAGTAAGGTCAAACAACATTATATTATTCAAGGGGCATGTATTTATGTACATATTGTATCCAGTAGCTTTAGACATGTAAACTATGAAATAATAAGTTGGATGTCGTCGATCAAATAACAATATAATAACAAATAAATAACCAATGAGAAGAACATAAGCGCTCCTTCATCTGGTGCACACGTAAACACAGCTTGTTGTCTAGTGGGTATTTATTGTTCTTTCGCTTTAATGTTTTCTTTGATTCACTTTGAAATACGTGAAACTTTCCAGGTCAAATGTCAATAGGAAAACTACCGGGTTTGGTAAAAATGATAAAACGAGTTTTCCCCGTATCAACAAACCATTTAAAGGGGCATTGAGAGACGTATCGATATACTAAATGAACAAATAACGTAAAGATAATCATCAACATAGCCCAAATCCAAAATGTCATACAATTCCGACATCGCCTTCATGCCAAATAAGCACATAACGGCACTTCCGGGTTGAGATTTGCCGCGAAAGTTAATTCAGCACCTGGTTTCGATATAATCATATCGAAACAAAGAAAATCATGAAATTGTATATGATAAACGGCGAATGATGGTAAACTGTTTCAGATGGTAGTTAGTATATGCCTAAGTATTACTTTGATGCAAAAAAACTCCCTGATTTTCAGGATAATTGAGGGCGCACTCCCATACGTATCTCTCAATGCCCCTTTGAAACAATAAAAACTAAATCCAACGATTTTCATATTGAATGCTTAGAGCATTAATAATAATAATCATTTAGATTGCATTTACATTCAAACTATGCGAACGTTACATACATGTATGTCACTGTGACATTTTCTGAGCAGTTTAATCTGTTGAGTTTGTTAAAACTCTTGTACCCGCGACAAACGCAACAACACGTAAAAATATTCTTGGGTATTGATTATTGTGTGGTATACATGCTATTCATAATATTTAAACAAAAATTGCGATCTTATGAGTTCCGGGATCTTGTATGCAAGCTAACATTGGATCACAGTCACTTTCCCATGGGTAATATTTCTTGTAAGCATTAGTAATTGGCACGCTCGACAAATGGATGTAATTCGATTTAGTATTATTTACACGTAGAGCTTCACTTCCGTTTAAATTCAAATGTCTTTGAATACACACCGGCACTAAATTGGTCAAAAAACATGGTAAATTTAAATGGTTATACCTAAAGGCCCTGTTACACCTACTGCGATCAGGCCAGCGATTGCACTGCGCTGAAATATATCAAAATATGGATAACACGGTACGCAGTGAGAGCGGGAAATTGTTTATTTTTAAATCGAGGTCACTAAAACCCTTTCACATTCTTCTGCGATCAGGCAGGCGCTTGCATTACACTGAAACATTATCAGAGACCTTGTAAAACGTGATATTATTCCAATCCTATCGTGAAAACTTCCACAGGGGCAATATCCCCTGGAAATTGGCACACTACGTTAATATAATAATAATATATATAATGAACATTTATTATGCGCGCAAATCTGCCGAAGCACTCATGGCGCAGTGAACAATTAAACAAGAGAAACAATGAAACCAGAGCAGAGAACATTATACATATACAAATAATGCATAAAAAAGCAACAATTATACAATGCAATAAATCACAAAATTAATTGAAACAGCTTAATTATACGCAATATACATCAGATGAGTTTTGAGGCCAGTTTTGAATGATGAGAGAGATGAACAGGCACGGATATGATTAGGAAGTGAATTCCAGAGCCTAGGCGCAGCAATAGTAAAGGCTCTGTCCCCCCATGACCGATACGACTTTTCCATAACCAGAAGATTTTTTGATGTGGAACGCAAGCCAGACCGAGACGGTTTATACAATGCAAGAAGTTCAGTGATGTAGGCAAGCTAATCCTCTATGTTTATTTACAAATCATGCGATGAACCCATTTGAACAGCTCTAAGCTTACAACACAAACTTTAAATACCATGTTCTAAAGAGGAAATATATTTATATAACATTGAGTTAACTAAAAATTATGTTACCATCATTGTTTTCTGTTCCCCCAAGGTAATGTCAATGCCAATAATGTCAGATTTAGCATATTCTTTGCTTGATGTGACGAACCATCGTTAAATTGGGAAGTGTAATGCGTAGATGAAGTTTTGTTAAGGGACTATATATAATTTCTGAGCGATATCCCATGTAAGAGGTGTTCCAGCAGCACTTGATAAAACCACTTTCACAACAGAAGTGGAGTAAGACCTCACTTGCACCTTGATATATATGCCTAGTTTAAGTCGCAAAAGCATCAGAAATTTAAGGTTTTATTAAGGCTTACAGTACTAATAATACATGGCGTCCCAAAAGTTTTAATACCAATACCAACACCAATCTGTGTTGCCAAAGTACAGAAAAAAGTTTCCCGAACTGTAAAACTGCACTACTCGAAAACATATGCGACTGATCTTACCGGAGATAAGAAGCTTTTGGGACAGCACAACATTTTTCATCACCGCTCATCTCTGAAGATGTTAGTCGCAGAAAACTTGCGTGTCAAGACATGAACATGATGAACCAATAACCACGTATGTATATTTTCACGAAATATATCGTGGTCAAAATTTGGTTTTATTGAAAAATTCCTTAGGTCCTGACAAATCTATAGGGTAAATGGAATACTCTGTCTCCAGTACTTCTGTGGATAACTTACGGTTTACTTACTACCATAATCTACACCCACCACCCACCCCTCTGGGTTTTGTATGCAACTCCATCAACAGCATTCTTCAAGTTAGTATATGAGAATGCCGTACCTCAACTCAAATCGACGCAAGTTTTTCCCGTATCGACAAACAATTTAAAGGGGCATCGATATCGATATACTAAATGAGCAAATAACGTAAAGATAATCATCAACATAGCCCAAATCCAAAATGTCATACAATTCCGACATCACCTTCATACCAAATAAGCAAATAACGGCACTTCCGGGTTGAGATTTGCCGCGAAAGTCTGTGAGTAAAACGATAGCATAACTTCCGAATTCAGCACCTGGTTTCGATATGATCATATCGAAACAAAGAAAATCATGAAATTGTATATGATAAACGGCGAATGATGGTAAACTGTTTCAGATGGTAGCTAGTATGTGCCTAAGTATTACTTTGATGCCAAAACAAATGATTTCCAGGATAATTGAGGGCGCACTCCCATCTCTCAATGCCCCTTTAAAACAATAAAAACTAAATCCAACGATGTTCATATTGAATGCTTAGAGCCCATAATAATAATTATACGACGTGTGGACGCAGTGTCACGAGTATATTGGATTC
Organism: Ophiura sarsii; assembly: GCA_035610835.1. Lineage (NCBI taxonomy): Eukaryota > Metazoa > Echinodermata > Ophiuroidea > Amphilepidida > Ophiuridae > Ophiura > Ophiura sarsii. Next base: position 35,791,180 of record CM069441.1, on the reverse strand, counting down.
GTTAGCTTAACTCTGGTAAAATTTGCTCCGCATAGAAAGCAACAAGTGTTATGTAGTGATTTGTCTGTTACAACCTTCTATTTTTGTCAGTCCCGACCCCTTTTTCGGAAATGTAAGGCAATTGGAATCCCACAAAATGGATATGTGCTGTGTAAGATTGATATTCAGTGCTGCGTGTATCATGCGGTCAAAAATATGTTGAAGAACTTGTGTTTTGACGTATTTTGATGACTTGCAATGTATTGTGGGATCATTCCTAAGCCTGCTCTGGGTCGAAGTCTGTTTGAGCAAATCATAACCACTCTTCAGCATATTTGACAGTTATATTCTGGTAAGCATGGAAACACATGTATAGTTGAATGAGCATTTTAATATGTTGAGTTTGTTGAAATTCTTGTACCCGCGACAAACACAACAACACGTAAAAATATTCTTGGGTATTGATTATTGTATGGTATACATGCTATTCATAATATTCAAACAAACATTGCGTTCCGGGATCTTGTACGCAATCTAACATTGGATCACAGTCACGTTCCCATGGGTAATATTTCTTGTAAGCATTAGTAATTGGCACGCTCGACAAATGGATGTAATTCGATTTAGTTTTATTTATACGTAGAGCTTCACTTCCGTTTAAATTCAAATCTCTTTGGTAACTTGCCATACAACCTTTATTTGGTCAGACAGATTTGATTTTATGCCATTATCTCAAATGGTAATTATTCATAGCGTACAGTGATCTATTGGTGAGAAAAATAATAATAAACTAGATCTTAAACGAAACATAGACCATGTGAACAAAGACTCTTTCACGCATATACCATTTTGAATGATTCGTGCGAGGATATTTTTTTGAAAGATTTCAACAACAAAAATGATGAAAAAAAATAATAATGAAAAAATACAAAGCAGAAGAGTTTCGAATGTCTGAGAGTGAATTGATTTAGTTTTCGCATGGCATGTGATATTTTGCATTGAAGCAAATCCGTGATCACTTGAAGCAAAATACCAATTGAAAATTAGAACTACACACAAGAAACTAACACGAATGCGTTTGCAGACGGATGGATGTAGGCATATCAATCTTATGGGCCTCTCACACTATACCAATTAGAGTAAACGTTTGCCCGACGAGCTATTTTTTGAATACGTCGGCATACGTTCAGGCCACGTTCAGGCCATACGCTATGGTGTGACAGGGCCTTTAAACATTGTGAGCGGATGACAACGTATTGATCAATACGCTATGTTGGGTGTAGTAGGTTCGCACACGGCGGGACAAGTGTTGCCAGTTCAAGTAAACGCAGCCTAGTTGATAACTAATAAAATATCTAGAAGGATAAATCTATAGATCCAACCTATAACTTACGAGTAACATACTTCTAACGTATGTCAGCGTATGTAAACGTATGTCTAACGTACCACGAACCTATCGGGAACTTATGCAGAACGTATTAAGCACACGTTGAGTACGTCGAGAAATTTTGAACATGCTCAATAATTTTTCACGGGCTCGACGTGTTCCAAATTTTTACAGCGTATCACAGCGTGCTCTTAACGGAAACGACGTATCCCCAACTTACCCCTAACTTATATCAGCGTACACCAACGTACACCAACGTATTTTTCGATATTTCGCATACGTTGGCATACGTTCAGCTGGTTCAGGCGATACGCCATGGTGTGACAGGGCCTTAACTTAGATTTTAGAGACATCGTTGAACTAAACGTAATTCTTGAAAAGTGTTAACACTTAAGGCCCTGTCAAACTGTTGCGTATAGTGCTAACATGTGTAACGTGATCTAGTACAACATGTACCCGATGTTTTTGAAATTTGGGTGTACGTTCGTGTAAGTTTGCATTCGTTCGTGACATATTTGGCATACGTTGTATTCGTTATCGGTTCGCTAGGAGTTCACAGAGGTACGCTGGGGTTTATGAACATATTTAAGCATCAGGCGCGTGCCCAGTGGGGAGGGGGGGGGGGGGGGCTTTGGGGGCTCAAGCCCCCGGGTCCCCAGAGGGGAACAAATACAAAGAGGGGATAGACGGGAGGAGAGGAGAGGAGAGGAGAGGAGAGGAGAGGAGAGGAGAGGAGAGGAGAGGAGAGGAGAGGAGAGGAGAGGAGAGGAGAGGAGAGGAGAGGAGAGGAGAGGAGAGGAGAGGAGAGGAGAGGAGAGGAGAGGAGAGGAGAGGAGAGGAGAGGAGAGGAGAGGAGAGGAGAGGAGAGGAGAGGAGAGGAGAGGAGAGGAGAGGAGAGGAGAGGAGAGGAGAGGAGAGGAGAGGAGAGGAGAGGAGAGGAGAGGAGAGGAGAGGAGAGGAGAGGAGAGGAGAGGAGAGGAGAGGAGAGGAGAGGAGAGGAGAGGAGAGGAGAGGAGAGGAGAGGAGAGGAGAGGAGAGGAGAGGAGAGGAGAGGAGAGGAGAGGAGAGGAGAGGAGAGGAGAGGAGAGGAGAGGAGAGGAGAGGAGAGGAGAGGAGAGGAGAGGAGAGGAGAGGAGAGGAGAGGAGAGGAGAGGAGAGGAGAGGAGAGGAGAGGAGAGGAGAGGAGAGGAGAGGAGAGGAGAGGAGAGGAGAGGAGAGGAGAGGAGAGGAGAGGAGAGGAGAGGAGAGGAGAGGAGAGGAGAGGAGAGGAGAGGAGAGGAGAGGAGAGGAGAGGAGAGGAGAGGAGAGGAGAGGAGAGGAGAGGAGAGGAGAGGAGAGGAGAGGAGAGGAGAGGAGAGGAGAGGAGAGGAGAGGAGAGGAGAGGAGAGGAGAGGAGAGGAGAGGAGAGGAGAGGAGAGGAGAGGAGAGGAGAGGAGAGGAGAGGAGAGGAGAGGAGAGGAGAGGAGAGGAGAGGAGAGGAGAGGAGAGGAGAGGAGAGGAGAGGAGAGGAGAGGAGAGGAGAGGAGAGGAGAGGAGAGGGGAGGGAAATGGAGAAGCCGGGGGCTTTTATTAGTGTCTCTCACTTTATCTCTACGTCTCTGCTAACGGCATTCCCACACCGCTACCAGAGGGGGGGGGGGGGGGGGGGGGGGGGCAATCCAGGCCTCCCCCAATGGGCAAAAAAAGTAAAAAATAAAGGAAGACAATTAAGGAGGAAGGGTAACGAGCATAGACAGTGCAAGCGAGGAGGGGGCCCATAATTGTCACGGGGGGGGGGGGGGGGGGGGGGGGGGCGATGCCCCTCAAAAGAAGCCATTTTTGCGCGAATTAGTTTCAATTTTAATTATTCAAGCTTAACAACATAGTTTCAGAAACGTTTTCTGGACCATTTGCGCGAGTTAGATTCAATACTTCTTATGGCTTAAGGAACGTTTTTCTGGACCATTTTAGTTAGAAAACTAGAAATTTGTGCACGTTTCATGGTTTTATTATTCAAGCTTAAACAAAATGGCTTCATGAACGTTTTTCAGGACAATTTTAGTGTTAAAATAACCAATTTTGCGCGTTACGCGCGGATTAATTAACAATTTTTATTATTCAAGCTTATCAAGATGGCTTCAGGAACGTTTTTCTGGACCATTTTAGTGTTATTATTTTAAATGTTTTATTATTCAAGCTTAACAAGATGGCTTCAGGAACGGTTTTGTTAACCTTTCTTTTTACAATGGCCATTTTTTTAAAATATTTTGTTATTCAATTTAAACAATTTTGCTTTTTACAATAGCACATTTGTTCACGCTCCGCGATAATTATTGTTACTTTTTTGTTATTCATTTGGAACAAGATTGCTTCAAAAACGTTTTCTAGACCTTTTTAGTGTTAAATTATACATTTTTTGCGTCAAGCTTAACAACATGGCTTCAGGAACAGTGTTTGACAATAGGCAATAGGCAATGGTGTATTGATCACTACGTTGTCACTCGCTCAAAATGTTGAACATGTTCGACAACAGTACATGAAACATAGATGTTGAAATATCATAAATGTAACCTATATACTTTAACCTACGGATGTTTTATGTATAATAATAAGGCTACATGACTGAGCGCTAAAGTTTCATGGCACGGAATTTCCTTTAACACGGGTTTAATTAGCGACGGATTTAGGCTAAACCGCGTTTAATACTTACGAGAATACAGCCCATGTATAAATGACTACATATCGAAATGAAAGTATTTTATTACTAAACAGGTCATCTCATCGAGTCTAATCCAATGCACTAACCCGAATGCTTTGTATGTCCATCAACACTTGTTTTCAAGTAACGATCTAAGTTAATAATTCAGATTAGATTACTTCGATTAGATGAACTTTCACGAAGTAATCCATACTTCATAGTCGAGACAAATAAATTTAAACTAAATCGTTTCATCTAGCCCCGAAACTATACAGGGTCGTCGTCCTAAAACTAGAGTACTAGGTCTTACACTTATCGGGCCGTATTCCCATCGATCGTATATAAACTAAAGGTTTTGAACTAAAAGCGATTCTCAAAAATAGGTCTAACTTATCGTGGTCGGTGTATGCTGATGTGCAGATCGCGTAGTCTTAAAAATGTACGTGTATTTGAGGATATCGGTCGATATCGGTTTTGATATTTGTTGTTGTCATGGTGCAACTGTACGTTCGTTGGCTTCTTTTTTACGCGTCGTCATGGTCGCCCTTTTACGCCAGTGCGCCGCGCTTGTTTTGCACAAAACAAGCGCGGAGGTTCAGCGTTCTGACCCGGGCGTTGTATATATTGTCGTCGTAGCGGCGTAAGGCGAGCGACGTGAGCGTCCCGTTGACGTAGCAACCTAGCAACCTAGCAGCTACTTGAAGTCGCAGCAAGAACTCAATCTAGTTTTCTGCGTAGAATTCGGTCGTGTCGGTGGGGTAGAGCAGAATGTCTTCCTCTTAACCTCCCTCTGCCCTTGGGTGCAGAAGTCTTACTGTTTATTAGTCAAGCCCCGAAAAAGGCCATTAAGGTGCGGGATTGTAAGGTGCGGGATTGTTATGCGTCGTTCTTTAAAAAACTACCACACTCAATGCATCATGTGTCAGGTGAATACACAAAAGTTACAATACCGCACCTAACTCAAAAAGGCTGAGCACGCAGGAGGATGCTTTGTTTATCCGCTCTTTGCACGGATCCGCCATTTGCAAGAAGATCAGATTGCATCAGTGCACAGTGTCTCACTGCATGACCAATCATATTGTGTAGAGAGAGTCGAACTAGTTCTAGTTCGACTCTTTCCTAGATCCTCGAAAATGCAGGTCCGTGCAAAGGGCGAAGGGAGATTGCACGGAGGGTCATTCAAATCATCATCCAGAATGCATAGATGGAGTACAAGTATACCAATCACCTGTTAAACTGATATTTATCAGTAGTGAGATTTTAAAGTAGGAACGCAATGGGTCGTACTTAGAGCACAATGAAACCCTGATAAGCGGGACTGGCCGGAAAAATACTACGAACTACCTTGGTTTAACGATGGGACAATTTTGTTCATAATTTTCCACGCTCTTCCTGCATGTTATTCATATGTTGATACTTTTCCAGCGCAATTCAAGCTCTGGCTTGATCGCAGCAGAATGATAACAAGCGCTGCGCTCTGTCTGGTGCTCAAGGGCGACCATGGGGACCGTTTTCCGTCCTGGAGAGTGTCCACCAGTTGGTTCGTAGAGATCTTAATGAGTTTAGCTTTGCGCTTATATACATGTAGATACTTGTTGATATGTTGTCAGCGCAATGCAAACGCATGGCTGAACGTCACTAACTGAACTCATGTTTAAGTAAAAAGTTTATCTTTTAGAAAAAAAGCACATTTTTAAACACGTCCCCAGAAAGCTTGTTGAAGCGTGCCATTGTTTGGAATGGTATTTATTCAATAATCATCGATTAAAATGGGTAACCTTAGAATTTAAAAGAATGCACCATATGTACGTCTCTGCATTTATATACTATGTGCGCCATTGCGTTACGAAAGGAAAATCACAAAGAGCACTCTTTGTCAAAGACGCGTACGCTCGGCACTCGAGCCGTTGCAAGCGCGAGGCCGAGCAAAGCGAGGCCGTCTTTGCGCAAATAGCTATTCTACCGTGTACTCAGTATGTGTCGATCAAACACCGTCGTCATCGTGTTACGATTAGCTCCACTTAATTCTATTGACGAAAACATATAAAGGTAGCACTTGGTCAGGGGTTGCCACTGAGCTTGCCGATCGGGTCCACTTTTAAATTGAACTTATTCAGCATAGAATTGATGGCGCTATACTGATAAGGCGTGATTGTAGCAGACGAGACACGAACGGTCGTTAATTTTGAATTTCCTTTCCATTACTTTCAATGTAACAATGGATTTTGCCCGGGATTTTGATTATATGACCCCATAACATTCATCACACGTTGGAACTAAATTATATCATTCAAAAACCGCTGGAGTGTCACCAACTCCAAACAACTCCAGTGTCGGTATCATTTTTTGACAGCAAGCTGTGTGTAAATCTACCGCGTGCACAGCGCCACCAATTCTATGCTGACTAATACGCCGGTCACCGACGCATTCCAGACGATTATCATAATTTAGTCAAATATTCAAAAGGACCGTTTTCGCTACGTGCGTTAGTATACGACTTTCCTATCCCAAAATGAATAGTATCCCTGACTTGGTACCGATGACGTCTCCCGATATAGCATGACATCATTATCAACCAATCAGCAACCAATCTTTCCGGCCAAAGTCGTCCGTAAAACAATACGAAACATAACACAGAGACTATTTGTTGAAAGGCTTTGTATTCCACAAATTTGATAGAGGGCGCTCACACTGATTTACCGCTACAAAGCCTTGATGAAAGGTTAGAAATGGGTATGGTGGTAGTTTAGCTCGCATTTAACTAAACATTTGCACCAAGTGCACGTCGTGATTTTCTTTTCGTAATGCCATGGCGCGTAATTCGTTGGCAGGACCATTTGACCTCAAAATGAGGTATGCGGGATGTGTTATGATTGTTTCTGGGAGACCTTGACGTACTGTTTACAAATCTGGATGATGCCAACTCACAGCGGTTGAGCGTTTTGGGAAATAAGAGGGTAAAGTTCCGGGTGGGGTCATTTTCATAATTACTTTACAGACACGACCAATATATAGCATTGTAGCTCTTTGTTTACTGATAACAAAGATATAGTTTGGCATAGTTATAACATATATTATGGACGTTATAGGGTAAAGGTCAAGTTGGGTCAAATATAAACACTGTCCAAATCACATAAATATGGTGTCAAATTGTTTGTCCTGCTTTATATAGATTATATATTTGTAAATGGATGCTACAATTCCTCATATGCATATACTAATACGGCCGCCATTGTCAATCCATGGGTATAAATGAATAAAAGATTTGTCATCCAAATACATCGTTTTTGATTGGTAGCAAATTAGGCCTAAGAAAATTAGTTTTGAAATTGTATTTATCGCATTGAAATAAGGTAGCACTGCAAAACTAGTACGATAGCTCATCCGTATAAGTGACTTGTACGTAAGACATATACGATAGTCGCCAAAGTCAAACATTGCATCACAATACGTACACGCACCAATGGAAAATGAGTACCTATGCAAATTATATGGACATATTATTTGGAATCAGTTCAATTTCTAAGATTGCTTGAACATGTTGTACGTACGTATGATGATGCAGATATTACTTCGACACCTATCGTATAAGTCTTACGTACAAGTCACTAATACTTACGAGCCATACGGAGTAATTTTGCAGTGCTTCCTAAGCACCTTTAATCAAAGTTATCTACCCTCAACACACCACAACATCTCCAAAAGATCGTACACTGATAAATCAATGTATAAAATAGCAATAGCATAGTTACCTCTGTTCCTTGTACCCACCAATATATACATGTGATTAAACTTTTAAAAAGATTAAACTTTCAATTGATAAATAACAATTTGAAATCTATATAATTGAAACTTTTGTTTTTCGTCCCACACTTACGATGCACCAATATACTAATTCAAAATATAAGTTGGCTTTTTCAATTGATTATTATAATTGTTCTCAAAGACATCCACGTGGATCTTGAACCAATGTTTATTGAAACCAAGGGCGTCATCCCGTTTTCAAAAGTGGGGGGGGGGGGGGGGGGGGGGGGGGGGGACATCAGACACGGATCCAGAAAAGGTTAGGGGCGGCCCCAAAAATGAAATTGATCAGGTATGATCCAAGCGGTGCACAGCACCGCCCTCCGAGCTATGCTCGGACAGGGGGGTGTCTGAGGGGGGATGTGCCCCCCTCTATCCCCCCTCATAAGTAGAAAAAAAAATCAATTTTGGAACTCATTTGGTGCGATCTGGTGTGTATACTTTTGACCAAAGTTTATCAAAAAGCCACCTCTTCATTTCCAATAAATATTTTGGTTTTTTTGTCAATGCAAGAAAGAAGTTGAGCATATTTTCCTGATTCAAGTATAGATTGTTTAAAAGCTCGAACAGCGGAAACTACTTTGCTAGCGTGCAAAAAATGCTAAATAATAAAAAGGTACAGAAAACGTTTCTGAAACCATCTTGTTCCAATTTAATAACAAAGTAGTAAAAATAATTCACGCTGAGCGTGAAAAAATAGATATTGTAAAAAGAAATGTTTAGAAAAACGTTCCTGAATCCATCTTGTTAAGCTTGAATAATAAATAATTAATGAAACTAAAATGCGCATAGCGCGCAAAAATTGGTTATTTTAACACTAAAATGGTCCAGAAACCCGTTCATGAAGCCATCTTGTTAAGCTTGAATAAAAAACATTCAAACTAATTTGCGCGTAGCGCGCAAAAAATTGGGTTTTTTTTACACTGAAATGATCTTAAAAACGTTCCTGAAGCAATCTTGTTAAGCTTGAATAATAAAACATTGAAAACAATTTGTGCGTAGCACGCAAAAATTGTTATTTAACACTAAAATGGTCCGGAAAAACGTTCATGAAGCCATTTTGTTTAAGCTTGAAATAAACAATGAAACCAATTCGCTCAAAACGCGCAAAAATGATCCAGAAAACGTTCCTGAAACATGTTTTATAAAGCCTGAATAAACATTGTAACCATTTCGCACAAAGCGCGAAAAAAAGGCTATTTTTAACACTAAAAAGCTCCAGAAAAATGTTCCTGAGCCATCGTTTTATAACTTGAATGAAGAAACATTGCCAACTCGCACGAAGCGGGCAAAAATGGTATTTTTCTCACTAAAATGGTCCTGAAAACGTTCCTGAAACCATGTGGTTAAGCTTGAATAATTAAACATTGAAAAATCCGCGCAAAAAATGGCTTCTTTTGAGGGGGCATCATCATCACTCATCATCATCATCATCATAATTAGACACTTTCAGCCTCAGGGTTATTCAAAAAAGTGGGGGGGGGGGGGGGGGGGGGGGGGACATCTGCTATTATGTCCCCCTGTCCCCCACCCATATGACGCCCCTGATTGAAACCAATAAACTCTGTCCGCATACATTATTCTTCTATGCATCCGCTCGTCTTCAGATTCGCTGTGGCAAGATCATGTAGATCTTTTTACGAAACAACACTTCACATATCATGTAGTCCTGGTTTGTACACAATCAGAAGAACTTAGATTTGCGTTTTCCAGACATCTTGTTATGATGAATATACTATTACTAAGACTTGAACTTTATGCACGGTAAATTTTTTTTTTTTGTTCAAGTGGTTGTATATGCAACAAGCGCCTTGAGCGTCATTTATGGCGGATACCGGCGTTATATAAGACTCCACTATTATTATTATTATTATACCCGATGTTGAGGTTAGAGTTAAAATCCTTTCCATGTATGTTTGGTACATTTCGAGTTCAACAATATCGACGCAGAAATAGACGTACATTTGATGCATTCCTTTCATTTCTAGGGTAGCTCGTATGAATTGATGATTATTGAATAAATGCTAATTTATACAATGGCAAGCTTCAACGACTTATCTTGGGACGATATTCATCGTGTTTAGAAACGTGTTTTGTTCAACGGCCTGTCTTAAATATATTTGCATTTAACTTATACATGAGATTTTTTAGCGACGGATTAAGGCTAAGCCGCGTTTTAGTACGAGAATACTGCAGAAAGGGATTACACATTCCATTCTTATAGGTTTCTCATCTATGAGATGTTATTCTGCACCCACTACAACTAGAGTGACACGTTAGTAACATGGGATTATGTTCAATCTGTATTCTAGAATACAGAATCTTACAGAATCCCATGTTTACACTTGCCGTCTATTCCGTCAGAATACAAGAATTTATTCGGAGCATGGTAAAGTATCATGGGATTGAGGTCAAGCATCCCATGTTACAACCACGTACTTTTACATGTATTGGCTGTTTGAGTGTCCTTTCCCTTTAAATTATTTTTAAATTTACTCGAGATACATCTTATTTGATGCCACCATGAAGTCTTAAAGAGGTTGAGGCCGACAAAAATCAACTCGAAAACCGGAACGGACCGATTTTTAGACCAAAATAACACCTGCACAAATCATGTATGTTGTATGCCATGAGCGTTTTGAATTATAATGATCCCTTTGTATACGATTTCAAAGCTTTATGTGGGCGATAGTTTTAGCATACAACACAATAGAAATCTCAGTCTTTATTCTCTCACTCAAATCGTAACCATCACGACGGATCACACTAGAACACGGTCACATATAAAACTCGTTATTGTCATTTATACGCAGAATAATCTTTTTATCAAAGTCATTCAAGTGTATTATTCCCAATTTACATGCATGAGCTTTTTTGTAGTTCTTGAGAACATTGGTAATTTTAAGTGGATTATCGTGGTTAATATAATATAGTCAAATCCTTGCGGGCTTGTAGCTGATCGTGAGGATTGGAAAGGAATATCTTCACACGAGATAGGCTTTGTCGAAACCAAGATTATTCACCGGGATGATTCTTTTCTATAGTTTAATCCAATTCCAAACTGGCGAGAAATATTCGGTTTTGATCTTTCCTCGTACAAAAGTAATGCACATTGCCCTCATGCGCACTGTATTAATTCGCTGCTGTAAGGCGGCTTCGCTAATTTGGAACTAATCAAGCTATAACAATTTATCCATAACAAGTAGCCGATTTCAAGAAAAAGGCAATCATAAAATATTGTGTTGACAATTTTAACCTTTTTTTTAAAGATTAGCAAAATGTTGATGAACAAATTGGTAATTTGTCAACAGCCTTTTGAAAAAAGTATATAGACTTGCATCAAGTTTGTCAACATCAAACAGCGATGATACGGTGTATATTCATTGGATTCGGGACAACATGAATATCAGATGTTTAAAACAAACAAAACCGTTTACGTAACAAAACAGGCAATATTTAGGAGTATGTAACATGACGAAAGAGAAATGAATCACATGTCACATGCATTGTTCAAATGAAACAATGATGCCAATTAATTGGCTAAATTGTAACAAATTCCGGAGAACATGATATGTGATAAAAATAGTGAGGTGTAATAAAAGCATTACAATGTGTATTTATGGTGAAAACAGGGCACACCCTTTTCCCTCGGTACTGGCTATCGATTTATTACACTTCACCCTTCTGGTTCAGGATGATAGACCCATAGCCGGTGTATTCGGAAAATAGTCTTCCTCATTCCCCCATGATTAGTAGGTTTCCGAAGATCGGATGGGGTAACTTATTATGGCACGTGACATTTAGTTCAGATACATAGTACGGTATACCTTTGTATATAGGCTACCGCCTAATGATCTATCTGTATAAATTGTATTAAATTTGTATTACCAACTCATATATCTCGTTCACATAACGCTGTGCAGTGACGTCAGAGTGCGATTGAGGGAATTCATCTTTGATTACGCCAATGTATTACAAATACGCTAACGATAATAACGGGGCGATCATTGGAATACACTCCAATGTCACTGCACAGAGTTAGATGAAATGAAGCAAATTAAGACACGAGGAAAATAAATATATATATTTGTCACAGGGCGGTTTACTTTATCGATGATTTACAAGTTACTTGAATGAAACACATATTATTATCTTATTGGTTATCTACTAGTTTGACGTAGGAAAGACACTTTTGTATGGCTTCTTACACTCGCTCCATGCATAGGCTTTTATACATTCAGGTATGGAGAACCAAATGTCGGATTGCTATCAAATTATTGCATCATGTCACAAACTCTTTGTTACAAGAAGATATGCCATCTCTTCAATTTATTTAATGTAGGCATGCATTAACAACATTTTAATATTAACGCAGATGTTATGCATTGAGAAATCAATGACAATAATTGCCCTTTTTAACTGATACAACTATAATTGCTTATTTATAGGTCCATAAATGCGTATGTGTTGTTTCGAGAGAAATTTGAAACATTAATTCACGAGCGCTGATGTTAATATATGAATAATAGCACGACCCCATGGGGAGGGGGTTGGATTGTGAGCATATCAACATTTGCGCAAGTGGATTGATTTTTATAATTTTTCGGGAAACAAAACATATGCAGGTCAATAAATGTGTATGTGTTGTTTCGAGAGATGTTAGACAATTCAATGCACTCACGCTGATGTTGGTATATGAATAATGGTACTACCTCGTAGGGTGAGTGCTATTTTGCATACTTTAATGAATACATATATGTTCGTATCACCCGCGGTAAAAATTGTAGAACTCGTGCTGTGTGAAAACCAATAAAACAAAGCGCGTGGAAAGCACGAGGAGTGCAATTAGAAACTTCCAGCACTCCGCGTGTTTTAGTTTTCTACTTTCTGATTGGTTTGTAACTCTTAAGTGTATATGAATGTATAATATTCTAACTGATTCGCTGTTTGACTGCTTCGATTGATGAATGGGTCTTATTAAGAGCATTGACATGTAATGATGCTGTATTGCACGATAATGCTGGTATGGGGACATGCACGTTAGTTTCACAGCACTCTACTATACGCCTAATGATAAAATACGTACAACAATCAAAAGTAAAATGTTACCAGTCACAATGCATATTGAAGTATGACTGGTAACAGCCGTGGCAGGCTTGATAAGTGAACTGAAATGGCCATACCCCACACCGATTGTTTAGGGTTAGCATTGTTAAATCCAATACAATGCAAAGTTGCTACCTTGGTTTAAGGTTGGATTTAGGGTAATAGAACTAGTATCGTTAGTGTTAGCGGAATTTAGTACAGCAATATCAATTGGAACAAGACTCAAATTGGATTATAGTATCTGTGTATCAAAACACATCGGGGTTATCTCTCCAACAAACCAACCTGGTTAATCTTAAACTAGGAAATCACACAACTTATAGGCCAAGAACAACCACAAGTACTCATTTTTCATTCTAGAAAGTCACCGAATGGACTTGACCAGATAATACTCAAGACCATAGTGGATCCCTAAAGTAGTCGAGACGATATTCACAAATTCATCATCAATGAACATAGTACTTAGGACCATCTAATGGTGGACTAGTAACGAATGTTATATTACATGGCAAAAGTTTAAAAGAATCAAATAAAAGTGTAACCGTTAAATGTCACGTCACATGACACAGTTTTAACGAATCAGAGGACAGGGGTCTATGTATGCATTGTATAGCATGCACTAAAGTGAAATCGATGTAATGATGATATTAAGGTCTAGACACCCACCTAGATAAAATGTTGAGTATGACCAGTGATATTATCTTGCCGGTAAGAAAACAAAGCTTAATCGTAAGCAAAGCCAGAAAAGCAGATCATGTTTCGTGCCTGAAGAAAACGCGGATAACACTTAGAATTAACAAAAAAATTCTACACACGGCTGTCCAGATTTGATTGACGAAACTAGTATTTTATTTTGTCAGCAAAGGTCGTGTAAGCTATGTCCTGGTTTAACACCTGCGGCCCATTCCGAATTCTCTTTTTCATAAACAGAATACATGTAAAGTTGATACGTGTCTGTTTCGTAGCACACGTCTTACGTCTACATTGCACTGCAGGGTGAGTCTAAAATTTCTACTCAATTTAAGGAATATATTTGAAGGAAAGGCGCCTTAAAAAAAGTATTCGATTCTCGCAGCTCGCCCGCCTCACTTTTGGCCGCTGTATCGTTTTGTGTAAAACGGTAGCTTTCAGTCCAAATTTATGGAAATGTATTTCGAGAATAAACATTTTACATTCCCATTTTTCCGAAAGTACATATTTCCATGAATTCTGGCAACAAATCCGAGCCCAAAAAGATAAGGGAGCACATCAAAACTTCGACCGCCCGGCAACCGCCGGTTCCGTGCAGTTCCGTGAGGTTGCAGCCGGTTTCTACAATGATATGCGGTCCAACCGGGCGGAACCCCCGGTTGCAGTTTTGATTTGCTCCCTAACAATAATGGATATGGCTATCCCATCAGATTCCACACCGGGAATTGATTGTAGTCCTTGCCGACGGCACTCAGGCTTTCTCTCTATTTTAGAATCCTGTGGCCAAAGACTAATCATAAAGTAATCAGGAAAGGTACTATTCCCCCCGAACATTTAAAGTTAGAATATAATCCTGATTTTAGAACTACTAATCTACTACCACAGTCCGTTTTGGAGGGTTGTTTAGGGGTGATTTTGATAGTACATGTTCCGTCAACACTGCTCAAAGTGTTGTTGATAAATGAGAGCAATACACCAGCTGCCGTACTTCAGGGTGTTATTTCTTGGAATTTTTAGTAGGTTACCCTATAACGTTTGTGGTTCATGATCAGAAATATCATGAGCTTGAAGAAAAAAGTATAATTGAAAAATCAATTCGTTTAATAAGCGAGAAAATCGACGTTTTTTTCAAATCCCCTTTAACGTGTAAAAGTAGGGCAGACCGGGGAGTGTACGCCATGTAGGCAGGTGATCCAGATTAACGTGACAGATCACCGTAACATTTGTGTTCAACTTACCATCCAAAATCAGTTTTGCCTCGCAAAAGTGAATTTTCTTCCATTTTTCATATTGATTTTTTTCGCAGAAAAGGTTTAATGTAAATTATCTTTAGGTAGGTATAGGATTGATTATGGATTCGATGCAGTTAACAACCCATCAATGTATGTCGAACATCCGTGGTATAATTAAATGCACTTAGTACGCTATATGGGGCACATACGCTCTATGATGATGGGGCAGGTTCGTCAATGGGGATTTATATAGTTATGATTTTGAATAATTTCAAAATTGTAATTTTCCTCTTACAGGATAATTGTAATTATAAAAATAGTAACACTAATATTAGAGAACATTTCAAAATGTGGTATTTCGTATTACTTTTAAATTCTGAACGATTATGTTCCTTAAAGGTGCCCCACCCCTATTATTTGGATCCCTACTTTTTTTATTTTGGAATAAAAATTACGAAGAATAACAAATCTATATGTATTGGATATTATGGTACTTTGTGTAGCCTTATCTGAGCCTAGGGTGAACATGCCCCGGCCTATGGGATAACCTACCCCGGCGTCGGGCAAGTTTGATTTTAAATGGGCTTCTAAAATGATATTCATGGAAGCGCGCGTAAAAGAAGAAGACAACTTATATTAATCTAGTTTTGAATCTCCGTGGTTTTTGATGATATTAATCTTTCACATGATATCAATTATAGGTGCATTCAATCTTTAAATTTGGCGTCTCTAGACCTCTTCAAATGAAAATGGGGCGAACACTCCCCGCTCTACCCTATATTGAACCATATTTAATGGTGTGAAATCTTCAGCACTTGCTACATAAACTACATACCACAAATTTTAAACAATCACAGGTTGGGGGTGTGTAGTTTAGATTGATTTATGGTAGTTAATAATTATTTTCCTACCATATAATGTATAGTTTCATGAATAGTAGGCCTATTCTTCGCCTTTAATGGTTTCAGCAATTGGACACACAGACCGTAACGCTACAATTGACGGTGAGTAGACGTGTTTCAACAGAGAGAATGGATTTAGATTTCATGTCACATGATACGATCCGCTGTTCAACTATGTTTGCCGCCCCTAGAAGTGTATCAAAATATTATTCATGTTTTTACCATAGTATTTTGAAACCCTTAAAATCTTATTTTTGTACGTAATATCACGCACACGAAATGTTGGCGTCAAAGGGGGATTACTTCCGGCTTAGAATACTAGCTCGCTATATTGGGTCGCAATCAGATCGCAATCAATCTGTGTCATATTATTACAGCACCCACCCTGAAAAGATAGTTATACCAATTATTCGCGAGTCGAGATTGAAAGGGACAATTGTTTGTAAGTTAGATGCCATCATGATGCTTTGGGACGATATTCAAAATAGACAAGCATAATCTGCGTAATTTCCGAAGTCATTTCCCACGTGTAACAACTATTAATTCTAAGCGTGCAGTGAAATTCGGCCACGGGCATGCTCGTTAGTTTATTGGAACTTTGTTCAACGTATTGGGACGGTGACTTACAGTGTATAAGGTTTGTACTTTTTAGAGACTGTTATGTCTAATATATGATAAAGGTATAAATAGTAATGATTAATGGGTTCTGATCTCAACGTTTCAAAAGTATTAAACAAGACACAGAAATCCTAAATTTTATCTCACTGACTGCTGTTGTTACAACTTAAGTTATATTCGTAAATTCTTTTCGAAATGTCACCGGAAAGTATTATAAGAGCCGGGCCGTATGTACGCAGTTTTATATGCAGTTCTTCAAATCTGAACATTTGAATGCAACATGATGCACTTCTTAATAAGATAAGACGTGATCCCGGGGGCGAAATCGCATTGTACTATTAAGCCGGAAACATGTAATATGGGGAAAGAAAGTCGGTAGTACTCGTATTCCCTTTTCACTGCTTCAAATAATCACATCGAATAACTTTAGGTTTTCATAAGATTAGCGGGCATATATTATTTTCATATATATCGTGTTATTTCTATTCTGCGAGCCAAACACTCGATCAATAATAACACGATAACTATGCCACTTCTGGTGCATATGATCTAAATTTATTCGTACTGGTTATTTACTCAATTAATCAACAACGACAAACTTTTCAATAATCGAAATTAATCATATTGCGAGAATAGTATACACAACATCTGCTGCTGATTACGTGGAATTTTATAATTATGACTGTAATAACTGTATCAATGCATTTTATCAAACATATAGTCTGATGTCATCAACCACCTGAAACAGTTGGGTAGAACATCCCAATATAGGTTGGGATTAACATCAATTGAAGTATAAATCACGACGTTATCAAAAGATGCTATCTGATACACACATTGATAAATTAGCATAACATTTTGAACGCCTTTGTGTACACTTTGTTGCTTGCTAGCGCGCTTACATACAGGTTATGCAATCCTTCCTTTTCTTCCAATTTTCTTAAGTGTATACATCTCTTAGTCTTAACCACACAAGACGTGAGCCAATACGAGATCACATTTAATAACATGCCTTTAAATGTAAGATATGGAGACAAAATATTATTATTATTGTGGGATCTCCACTGGGGGAATTGCAGCCACTCGGGGGAATTATATAGCTAGCGGTTTTACTTAATTTCTATCAAATTAAAAAAAATCATCAAAAACCACGGAGATTCAAAACCAAATTAATATAATCTGTCTTCTTCTTTTTCGCGCGCTTCCATGAATATCATTTTAGAAGCCCATTTAAAATCAATACCTTAATTTATGGCAAGATTCGAGTACATTTACATTTTGTTTTCGGGAGCAGATATACGGTGACTAGTCATTCGGAAGAATTGAGAACCTGTCCCCCCCCCCATTTTTTATTATCTCTGTAATGTCGGCGGCTTCGAATCACTTCCATGTTGAGGTACGAGCCAAATTGCTCATCTACCTTTGTTAACAACACTAAGACACTTGATTTTCGGAGTGGATCCTTTGAAGTTTGGAACCCATTTTGAGATTATGTGTCCTGTAAAAACTATATAAAACACAACACATTAGTCGCATATGGATAAAAATACGTGCAGTTGAAGCTTTGATTGAAGAGTATAAAGGCTTAAGGATTCGAACCACCGGCCTTTTGATCATTAACCCAATGTTCTACCGATTGAGCCAACGTCGCACTGTACTGTTGTTACAACATAAATAGATTCAAATATCGTTTGTTCACATTTGATGTTTGTAGCCACTCTTCGGTATTGCATCATGGGTTTTATGATACGTGTACGCGGAACTCGGGTATGTAGGGAGTCATGTGACTTTTGCCCGGGGCAAACATTTTTAAAAGCCGTTTTGATCGCGAGATGGCGCCCTGTATTTCAGAGATAAAAAGGTGCCATATGCTGATAATTTACGGTATTAGATGATGGGTCTTGTAGCCGAGTAGTGTTTTCAACGCATTAAATGACACTGAAATCTCGAATCAATCAACAGAAGACAGTTCCTTCTGATTATATTCTTTTTAGTTCTTGTAGAAAATATCACAACGAATAACGTTGAATCTTAATTTTATCAAGTCGTTTTACAAGCGACTACATGTAGTTCTTACGGAGTTTAAGATGAACATCATTTTAAATCTGTATTTATATATTCCATTTGATCGTAAGTTACGCCCAAATCTTTTTATATGCGTTGTCATAGGCCAATACTCACAGGGCGTAATAGCAAAATCCCACGATATCAACCGTAGTCTGATTGGTTGATATTACACAAAATAAAATAACAACTTTGATTGACAGTCGATATTAGAGGATTCCCCGATATGTGAACGCAGCACTTTTAAAACAGCTGGTTTGGATTAAAGGCGTCGTCCCGGATCTACGCTACTCTACGATAATACAATATAATCGTTGTCATAATTCTATTCTTTATTATCACATAGATAAATGATTCACGATACGTGTAGTAGTTGGCATCGGGTTATTTCATTGGTTTATAATTCCCAATGATCTTTACTTGTTGACTATGGCCTTTGCAGACTTTTTAAAGATTTTAATTTAGCTTACGATTATTTAAATCTCACATACCTTAGACATATTAAATGTACATCGGGCAGTGTTGCTGTTGTTAAATATGGCAAATACCAAACTTCCTTGTCACAGTATTGCCCTTGCGTCATAAGAAAAACACAATTTCCGTTACCGTTTGACCATATTATGCCCAACTCGTATTTTTGTTTTTAAAATAAAAGTGTCAGTCTTAACCTCATCCATCAACTGTTGCGTATCCAGTCCTTACATCATTCATAAACGGATGCGTATATATAACAGGGCATATGAATCCAGTCCTCACCATTAACTCTAACCCTAGAACGTGGCAGTGGGGATGGAACGAAGAACAGGGGGAGGGGTTAAATAAAAAATTGGGAAAATTATGTCCGCCGGTCCCGGGAGTTGAACCTGGGTAGGCCGCGTGACGTGACAGGCGAGATATACAACCACTCAGCTCCGCCGGCCCCGGAGTTGAACCTGGGTCGGCCGCGTGACAGGCGATATATACAACCACTCAGCTACGAGGGGGGGGGGGGGGGGGGGGGGGGGGGGGGGGGCTTCACAGGCTTAAACAAAAAATCGGAGACTACATATACCCGTATTTTAGTGCTACATGAGATAGAACTTGTGCGCGCGCAAGTCAAGTGGTACTGGTTCTGTGATACGTAGTAGGGTAATGGGTATAGAAATGCACTGTGTTGTGTCGTATTAATCCTAACCCTAGAATGTGGCAGTGGGATGGAACGAAGGACAGGGGGAGGGGGTTAAATAAAAAAAATGGGGACAATTATGTCCGCCGGCCCCGGGAGTTGAACCCGGGTCGGCCGCGTGACAGGCGAGATATACAACCACACAGACTCCCGGGTCGGCCGCGTGACAGGCGAGATATACAACCACACAGCCATGGGGGAGGGCTTCACAGGCTAAAATATCGGAGACCACTTATACCCGTATTTTAGTGCTACATGAGATAGAACTTGTGCGCGCGCAAGCCAAGTGGTGCTGGCCGTGTTGTTTCTGTAGGGTTAGGGTTAATACACGGATGCGTATATAACCAAGGCATATAAATCCAGTCCTTACCTCATTCATAAACGGATGCGTAGGGCATATGAATCTAGTCCTTACCTCATTCATAAACGGATGCGTATAATACAAATATTGAATGTTTATGAGTGCATCGCTTCGTTGAATGGAACATTTCATCTTTCACCTCATGAAAATATTCATACCATTGCACGAATGAAGAAGAAAAAAAATCATTATTTGTTTTATATAACAGTAACACATTCGGTAGGTTATTTGTCATAAAAACGGAAGCTGACAGGCCTACGCTACTGACTGAGTAGGCCTAGCCCTAAAGCTTATTTTGATTTTAAATTGATCATTTTAATTAGACCTAGCCCTCGCATGGAAGATTGCGTTCTCACTTACAATATTTGTCTCATGTACAGCATTAATATTAGTCCCATCATACAATAAGGCAATTATAATCCAAGATATGCAGGGAGCAGAACAAAACAAACATAGGCCTCCCAGCGGCTACGGCACTTCACCGGAATATTGGTTGGACGCTGCGATACACACAGGCTGGCCATAAAAACAAACGCATCGTAATCGTGGCGCGGTTCAATATTAGCAATTCAATAATACAGTGACTGTTGCCTGCTGAAAAACATGAGGCGTACAATGGTACAAGTCGTATGGAACCAAATTGCACGATATTTCATGTCATGTGACATGGCAATCCACAATCCACCAATCAAATGACAAGGCAATTTCCAACTGTTATATAAAACCAGGGCATATGAATCAAGTCCTTACCTTATTCATAAACCAGTCAGTAAGATCGAATTAAAATATGCGAATTTTTAAATTCGTGTCCGACTATGGGGGCCGCCATTTTGTTTTAAAAGTATATTAGTGTTCCGGATGTACACAGTTAAGTATATAGCAATTAAAGTGTTTTTTGGCTGCGGGGAAATTCTATTAATTCGGGGTATGTTTAAACTTGTGAATCCGATAGTTCAATGTATTTACTAACGTTTCACCTACGGCAAGCAAAATCTATCGAAGGAAAAAGGCGTAAAAAGTGATTTTAAACCCCCCAAAAGGAACAAATTCGTTCGTGTAAGAGGTGGTTTTGTCATTAAAAATGACGTCATTTGTTTTCCGGGGTCAATTTAACGCGCAAAATATCATCTGGAATCGAGTTTAAGTCAAATTTAGTTTATTTAATGATAAACTGGGCACTCCATTCAAGAAAAGGTAAAAAACAGGCGTTAGTAGCAGCAACTATAATGACGTAATTTTAAAAATGGCGGCCTCCATGAATTCGCCGCACGAATTTAAAAATTCGTATTTTTTTATTCGATCTGACTATAAACTGATGCGTATAATATAACAGGGCATCTGAATCCAGTCCTTACCTGATTCATAAACGGATGCGTATATATAACAGGTCATATGAATCCTGTCCTTACTTCATTCATAAACGGATGCGTATATATAACCAGGGCATATGAATCCAGTCCTTACCCCATTCATAAACGGATGCGTATATATAACAGGGCATATGAATCCTGTCCTTACTTCATTCATAAACGGATGCGTATATATAACAGGTCATATGAATCCAGTCCTTACCCCATTCATAAACGGATGCGTATATATAACAGGTCATATGAATCCAGTCCTTACCTCATTTATAAACGGATGCGTATATATAACCAGGGCATATGAATCCAGTCCTCACCATTCATAAACGGATGCGTATTATATAAAACCAGTGCATCTGATTAGATAATAGCGTTATGTTCTTTGCATTTATAGATTGAATTCAGTCCAGGATATTGGAAAGAGATAAACTTTAGGGTAATTCGAGTTAATTCAAATCCAATCCAATACAAAAACAATACGGTTAAATGCACACCATAATTATCAGTGAGTTTCTACTCTTCATTCTGTATTTCAATACTGCTTCGGGTCTTCGTGTTAGCATCATCAAACCACTTCTGATGGAAGTATGTGTGCCTAAGCAATCACTTTTGGCGTGAAGATAAATGTCAAAGTGCTCAACCATTTGATAGTCCTTTAAATTCAAACAGAACCGCCACCGTGGTGGCATCATTCAGTTCGTTCATCTTATTATTATTGCTTCAAGGGTAATGTTGACACTTGCTTCTTATATTTATGTATATATATATATGCAATCAAAATGTATATTTAATGTGTATCCGTTCCGTGAAGCTATTCTCACCCTATATCTCATTCAAATGTAGGTTAACACTTCGAATATAAGCCATCATCATTGTATTTCCGCATTCTGTGATCTGTGACACGCCTGTGACGCGTTCAGATGTCGTTTCTGATAAAACCGTAAGCATTGCAAGTAGTCCCCATCACACAACATCAATATTTCATGAGTGTTAACGAAACTAGAGCTGTTGTCAAAATGAAGACAGGTAGTTTTCACGAAGGGATATGCATGATCAATGCAGAAGTGTGGTAAGTCCTGCGAAATACAGTGTATTAGTGTATATGAGGGATACGAATATATTTCCACACTAAGCTTTGTTTAATAGTACCAAGCACCGTGTGCTTTCTCTGTGTATTTTTACCATCCATACGAATGATGATGGCTAAAATGATAAAATGTATGTTATCTAGTGTTAAAGGGACCTGTTTTTTTCAGGTAAACTGTATTGTAGCGAACAGGGCGCAATTCTAACTGTTGGCATATTGACTGTTTTATTTCAAATATGAACAATGCACTTTCTTAAACGTGGAGTACAATGCGATAATGTAATGAATTAAAGGAAAGCAAGAGAAGTAGACAGTGAGTGAAGATTAAGCTTATCCATGGTACTTTTATTAAATGTCAGATCAAAATTATCTTTTTTATGAACGTTAACACATTAAACTTTTACATTCATTGAAAGTAAGCCAAATAATAGTCTTTTTTTGTTGGCTAACGTATCACGTTACGCACACCTGGCGTCATCCGGGTTAAACAAAACGGTGTTGTGAGTTATGTGACCAAACCGTTCAGCTCGGGCCATTAGAAAAGGGGTAAGTTTGGAATCAAAATAATTCTACAAGTTTTCTTTATCTAAATATGTTTTCATTTTATACATTTATATTCATAATATGCCGATAAAATAAAGCTTGAACACCCTGTACATTCTATTCACAGCAAGCTGTACTTTGTTTCAATCAAGTACTTGTTTTGAAACAGTTAAGAGCAGCGTGGGAGAGTAATAAGTGCCAAGAAATCACTCACCAATAAGCACTATTACTGGTCAAGTGACAAATTAATGTCTATTTAAAAGCCAAAAACCCTTCATGCTACAGTTTGTTGGTTAACGAACAGTTTCTACAAGAATTATTTTCATAAAACAAGTCACGATTTGATTTAATTAGACTTACAACATCAGGTTCAGAAAAGACATATTTTCCTATAATTCGACTCAGACGCCTTTTACCGTTTCACAAAGTATGCATGCATGAATGTCCCCATACAAGGCAAATGTGTAGGAGGCTTTATTTCCTGAAGTTATCTCTTAACATTGGTAACGTAATTCGAGGGTGAAGAAGATACAAATCAAACTCAGATTTACAAAATCTAGATGTCAAAAGTTTATTTATTTGCCTAAAATCATGTTTATAGTCACGTTGTTCATAAATCATAAGTACTAGAGAGCATACTCAGGGCCGTACGTCGGTGCGAGAAGTAAGAGTTGACTTATATGACAGAGAACGAGTCACAGAGCAAGTGAGCTCGCTCATACATCCAATTAATTTGGCTTAATTTTCTATGGAAGCTTTAGGTTATCAACAAATGGGGCTAATTAATGTACTTGATTCATGTTTTCAGGTTCATGCACTTTACTAAAGGCGTTGCCACTTGGTATATAAAAGGTTAAAAAAGTAAGGCCCCCTAAAATTAGATCACGTTTGTTTGTATAATTCCGCACACAATTATACGTTTTTAGAATTTGAAACGTTTATGAAATGAGTGAACGCTTGGCTACCAAAATAAAGTTTTGCCGATCAATATCATGTTTACTTTTCCCAACACAGTCACATTTCCCTCAAAATAATGTTTTCTGAAAAAGTGGCACTTTTCAAGATCCTGTACAAGAAAGTTACAAGACTGTCTCCGGTGCTTTTTAAAGATTTATTTCGAATGCCTTTATTTTAAATTAAAAGAAAGTCTCTTCTTTCGTTAGCTGGTCTTTATTTGGAATCATAAAAAAAATCATGCATATGACTTGCCAATACTATTCACCATTCACGTCAATAGCTTCCCCGAATCGTTGAAAAGTGCCACTTTTCGGAAATCATCATTTTGGGGAAATGTGACTGTTTTGGGAAAAGTAAACATGGTATTGAAAAAAACACATTTTGTGTGGGTAGCCAAGCATTTTTCCTATTTATTAAATTTCTCAAAACGCCTAATTTTGTGTAAATTTATGCAAACAAACTCGTATAGGATCTGGAAAAGTGCCACTTTTTCTGAAAACTTCATTTTGCGGAAATATGACTGTTTTTGGAAAAGTAATATAATGTTAGGGGGACACTTGATATAGGTAGCCAAGCAATTTTCATAAGTGGTTCAATCTCTCAAAACGTCTAATTCTGTGTGGAGTTATGCAAATAAACGTGATCTTATTTTAGGGGGGGGGGGGGGGGGGGGGACTTATTTTATTGAACCCTTTATGTTAGTATCCAACTCAGATGATCAACTAATTTCCTGAGCTGCGGGAATCAAAAGAATTTCAATAAAAAGATTAGAGCAAAAACAACAATGATTTTTATTGAAAATTTTCCCTAGGGAGTAAAAAAACACACCAAAAACCAAATAGATAATAGCATACCCTCTGTTGGCTTAAACAATAATTCAAAACAAAAGATTTACATTTTCTTAAAATTGTTTTATTAAATCGTACATCTGTTTCACCTCCAGTAAAATACTTTTTTTTGCACTCAACCAGTTCTACCTTATACTTCAATATCAAGTTTTCTTGCTAGCCACAATTACATCCTTAATATACTCTAATTAGCATTGGAGTATCTCATCAAACAGCTGGTTATATGCCTACAAATAAAATGCCTTCATACGACGGACACATATTTCAATGATTTCTATTAATTGTAACATTTGGATTTGGGTGGAATAGGAGCAACGAGTAATTTAAACGCAGTACATGAGAACATTTTCATATTGCAGCTTTTATGGAAATACGGATCCTGCCTTTGAGGAGTATCTGGTTGCCACAGAATATCGTAATTAGTCACTGGCGACACGCTGTAGAGCTTTTTCCCCCTGATTAGATGATAGCGCACGTTAATATTCACAGTGAGAGGTTTGTGAGAGGTTTGTGAGAGGACGATAATTGTTATTGATACTGCCGCTGTGATAGTTCTAACAGAAATCTGCTCGGGATCTTGCATGTATACCAAAAACACAATTATATCGTTAATGGAGTAGCAGTATGAAATGCAAAAGATATTTCCGCGAGATTTTATTAGTAGGTCGGCTGCCTTGATTTGGCACCCATTTGTATGACATATGCTAAAAATGAAAAAAAATCCCGTGGATTTGCTTAAAGCATTTTTAGCATTGAAACTATACATAGAAGTACAAGGAAAGTATACAATTCCTGAATGCATACACATTTCCAAATCTCACAATGTCAATATCAAGGTCATTATACAGGGTGGTTAGACAATATATAGGGTGCAAACATGAAGAAATGCACTAAAAATACAACATTTTCACTGGTCATTTTCATACCTTGAAGATAAAATAATAATTTAATAATAATAATTAAGCTACGTAATTCAAAAGTATACACTATTAATACAAAGAAAAATGTTGCCACCTTGGTCTCTAGTTATAAAGGATACCTTATACAGGGTTGTCAAAAAGATGAACAATTTAAGTATGTGAAAACGTATTTCTGAAATAACGTTAACCGTTATCATAATTTAGTGTCATACATTTTAAATTAATGTTTTGTAATAAGATTGCACCAGACACAAACATATGATCCATAATCACCATGTTATACAGGGTGTATCAAGCGAAAGCACATGTATGTATATCATGTCCGCAATCTACGCTTTTCTTCACTTTTTGATGAAAGCAATGATAATGAAATGAAATAAAACACACATGAAATGATTATGTTACAAATAAAGATGTTGCCTTGATATACTGTACATACTAAATTTAATATGAATAACATCATTACAGGGTGTTACAAAATATAAAGCACCTGCGATCTAACGGAGTGCTTATTTTTGATAACAATCTATTTTCTTCAGTTTACTGCCATAACAAATTTTGAGCATGGGTAAAAACAATTAGTATTCGGTAATAGCTTTAAGTTAGTCAGGCGACCTGTTTAGGTTTTCAGTGTAGTACAAGTAGCAACGTGATTCAATTAGACAAGTATTTTCTGTCTGGCTCCTATGGTTTTATATTTGGCAATAAATATACATACTCAAGTTCAAACTAATCATTAGTAAGAAATACCTTAAATAGAGTATTTATCCTATTTCGACCACATATCTCCAGTCATTCCTTTGTTGTACTCCGACAGCCTTTTTAGGCGGGTTACATTTCTAGACTAAAAGCATTCTCTGTAACATGAGATAGTTTTACAGTAGGGCAGTCAACCTAAGTGTAAAGGCAGAGACGGATATCTGATAGTGTCCAGTGTCTCATGCCAATAGTAAATACGTGTCATGAAAGTTAATTCATAAAGTTATTTGTTTGTACTTTTGGCCGTCAAGGGTGGAAAGGTGTTTGTACAACTGGTGGTGATATTATATTATATTCAACCAATCAGTTCAAAAGTTGTTTCGATAACTGTTACATGTCATTGTATTGTGTGTGGACAAAATGTGTGTTATTTTAATCATTATTTGAACGTCGTATTTAACATAAATCAACAAGATTATAATAGTATAGAACAAAATATTGTAAAATAGTATTGTTGTTGATTGTAATATGATATGGAAGGTTCATTTTACCGATCCAGTGTAAAGGTACTCACGTGTACGTTTCGGATACGACTGTATCCTTTGTCAACACTTTTGGTAGTGATGATCTTGACGACTCGCGACGCTTTTTGCAAGCACCAAGACAGATGAGGACATCCGGAACCGTTGGTTTGTTGTCTTGCCATTATGTTAAAAGTGTCTCCGAACGAGTCTCAAGAACAATGAAATCTTACCGAATCTCTACGGCAATGAAACCACACTGCACAATTCGGAATCTCAAAGACAAACGTGATCCTCACAGTATTTTGGACGCGATTCATGATATTCCATGTAAGAATTGTGAAAAAGGCTACATCGGCAAAACCAGGAGGCAACTCGGCACTAGACTCGGTGAAAAAAGCCTGAAAAGGTTAACAATACAACAACCACAACAGCAGGGAAAAAGGCATCGATCAATCATGTCAACAAATTGGCTATAACATACCATGTTGTGGACTTTAACAATTTAATCGATGTGACGAGAAAAGGTTATTGGCACGGAGCAAGACAGAAATATAAAAGAAGATTTCCAGAAACTATAGAAATCAGAAAGAAACGGACCCCCCCCCCCCCCCACACGATGAACCGAGACGAGTAGTATACAACCTCACTCACGTTTTCGATCAACGTTTATTATCTGGTAAAAAAATCTCCAGATGATAAATCAACTGGCAACTCCAAGACTGCAAAAAGCGTGATGGTCGGCGTGGTGAGTCGTCAATATCATCACTACCAAAAGTATTGACAAAGGATACAGTCGTATCCGAAACGTATACGTGAGTACCTTTACACTGGATGAGTATAACCCTAACTCCCACGGCTATGTTTTTGCGTGTATCGGGGTGAGGGGGAAGAAGTACAATTTGTTTAACCCGAAAAATCACCGAGCACCCCCCCCCCCCGGGATTCGATCCCAGGACCATCCACGCCACAGTCTGTACCCCAATCAACTGAGTTAGCTCCCCAGCGTATATGCGGGCACAAACTTCGTGCCCACATAATATGCCTGCGGTAGGTGACGTAATCGAGCCAATGTAGCAGCACGCGCGTGGAAATAGTTTTAGTTTTGTTGTATAACATTCTTCTCAAATGATAAATTGATTTTATTCGCAGAACATTGTTTTTCGTTTGCCCTTTCGAAAAGTAAGATTTCCCATCAATACTGACGTTCACATTGGTAGAGTCTCACGAACTTACAATTGTGTTTGAAAAGAGGTTTTCAGTAGTTCGATATAATTTTCATTGACAGTATGCCGCATCAAAACTTTATTTACGTCAGTTTCTTTTTCATACACAGTTTATAAACTGCATTCCCTTTATCTATTCATTTAGTTGACGCATCAAAATATTTAAATAATCCAATAGAATTTAATCATAAATGATAGCTTCGTTTCAACAGCTGCGTTTGAAACATTACAAATACGTTTTCCGATGTGGTGTCTATTATGAAAACATACCAAGAATTTCGTAATTTATGTTG
>CM069441.1:35618343-35762637 GCA_035610835.1 Ophiura sarsii | reverse complement strand
TATTTAAAGTTACGTATTTTGTTTAAACAATAATTAATTAATATTTTATGAATAACATTAAGTATTTTAGGGATACTAATTAAATGTGGTTGTTATTGACATGAAATGACGTGTGCAAATGTCAATTGTGAATGCGTATAGAAATAAAGACATGTTCAGGTTTTTGAACCGGCACTCAGGGTGTACACATTCCTTCCGACAAGGTATTAACGGATGTGTTTGCATAACAATATATACATTTTGGTGATTATATTATCTAATGAGGTGAGTCTTATATCATTATACTGTCATTGGCTCATTTTCAATAAGTGTGCCAGAGGGTGATGTGTTTTGAATAATGCAATTAGGCCCAGAAACAAAGAAAGGTTATTTCCGATTTAAGGGGACCAACAAATTTTTTAACAATCGATTACTCTTTTGATATATAACACTAAGGACATGAAGGACATGGTTTACGCCTCTACAGTCAAAATGTACCATGAAAACATATATCTACAGAAAATTGAATGGTTTAATTGTAGGCAAACAGTATTTTTGTCTCGCCTCAGAACATGTACTGAAAGAGACTTAGTGATCACTATGGCGTCTGTGTGTGTGCATTTCTTGTGAACAGCTTATCTCAACTTCGGTATGTGCTAAAGGGATGAAACGTCATGGGTGGTTGCGGGGTGAGGTGTTCTCGACCTGGTTAGATTTTGAGCGTGATATACTCATTTTAAGTAGCTAATTTGCATAATTTATGCGAAAACCCTAAAATTTCTTGTGAACAGCTCATCTCAAGTACGGTATACGCTAAAGTAATGAAACTTCATGGGTGGAAGCGGGCTAGAGTGTTTTCAACCTGATAAGATTTTGAGCGTAATGGAAGGTCATTTGAAGGTCATCTGGGGTCACCTAAAGGTCAAATTAGTATAGTTTGTCGGATTTCCATGAAACTTGGTATGTGGGCATATTAAATGATGACAAATTTTTGAAGATCATTCCAAGGTCATCCGGGGTCATCTAAAGGTCAAATAAGTATAGTTTGTCGGATTTATCTACTGAAGATACCAATACAGGGTTTTATACAGCTGTCTACAGAATTAAGATGCCAATCAATGATGTATACAGCTTTGTACTGAAGATAGCAATACAATATGGTATACAGCTATTTAACATGTTTAAGGAAAACAGAATAATGCCTTTTCCCAACCAACACATGTTGTAATGACACGTTGTGTGTGTGACTTTCATTCACGACATCTGCTATCCTCAGTAGATAGCCAAGAACAATGCGTGTTAAAATGTTCCTATTTAAAGTTACGTATTTTGTTTTAAACAATAATTAATTAATATTTTATGAATAACATTAAGTATTTTAGGGATACTAATTAAATGTGGTTGTTATTGACATGAAATGACGTGTGCAAATGTCAATTGTGAATGCGTATAGAAATAAAGACATGTTCAGGTTTTTGAACCGGCACTCAGGGTGAACACATTCCTTCCGACAAGGTATTAACGGATGTTTTTGCATAACAATATATACATTTTGGTGATTATATTATCTAATGAGGTGAGTCTTATATCATTATACTGTCATTGGCTCATTTTCAATAAGTGTGCCAGAGGGTGATGTGTTTTGAATAATGCAATTATGCCCAGAAACAAAGAAAGGTTATTTCCGATTTAAGAGGACCAACAAATTTTTTAACAATCTATTACTCTTTTGATATATAACACTAAGGGCATGGTTTACGCCTCTACAGTCAAAATGTACCATGAAAACATATATCTACTGAAAATTGAATGGTTTAATTGTAGGCAAACAGTATTTTTGTCTCGCATCAGAACATGTACTGAAAGAGACTTAGTGATCACTATGGCGTCTGTGTGTGTGTGGGTGGGGGGGGGGGGTGTGGGGGTGTGTGTGCATTTCTTGTGAACAGCTTATCTCAACTTCGGTATGTGCTAAAGGGATGAAACTTCATGGGTGGTTGCGGGGTGAGGTGTTCTCGACCTGATTAGATTTTGAGCGTGATATAATCATTTTAAGTAGCTAATTTGCATAATTTATGCGAAAACCCTAAAATTTCTTGTGAACAGCTTATCTCAAGTACGGTATACGCTAAAGTGATGAAACTTCATGGGTGGAAGCGGGCTAGAGTGTTTTCAACCTGATAAGATTTTGAGCGTAATGGAAGGTCATTTGAAGGTCATCTGGGGTCACCTAAAGGTCAAATTAGTATAGTTTGTCGGATTTCCATGAAACTTGGTATGTGGGCATATTAAATGATGACAAATTTTTGAAGGTCATTCCAAGGTCATCCGGGGTCATCTAAAGGTCAAATAAGTATAGTTTGTCGGATTTATCTACTGAAGATACCAATACAGGGTTTTATACAGCTGTCTACAGAATTAAGATGCCAATCAATGATGTATACAGCTTTGTACTGAAGATAGCAATACAATATGGTATACAGCTATTTAACATGTTTAAGGAAAACAGAATAATGCCTTTTCCCAACCAACACATGTTGTAATGACACGTTGTGTGTGTGACTTTCATTCACGACATCTGCTATCCTCAGTAGATAGCCAAGAACAATGCGTGTTAAAATGTTCCTATTTAAAGTTACGTATTTTGTTTAAACAATAATTAATTAATATTTTATGAATAACATTAAGTATTTTAGGGATACTAATTAAATGTGGTTGTTATTGACATGAAATGACGTGTGCAAATGTAAATTGTGAATGCGTATAGAAATAAAGACATGTTCAGGTTTTTGAACCGGCACTCAGGGTGTACACATTCCTTCCGACAAGGTATTAACGGATGTGTTTGCATAACAATATATACATTTTGGTGATTATATTATCTAATGAGGTGAGTCTTATATCATTATACTGTCATTGGCTCATTTTCAATAAGTGTGCCAGAGGGTGATGTGTTTTGAATAATGCAATTAGGCCCAGAAACAAAGAAAGGTTATTTCCGATTTAAGGGGACTAACAAACTTTTTAACAATCGATTACTCTTTTGATATATAACACTAAGGACATGAAGGACATGGTTTACGCCTCTACAGTCAAAATGTACCATGAAAACATATATCTACTGAAAATTGAATGGTTTAATTGTAGGCAAACAGTATTTTTGTCTCGCCTCAGAACATGTACTGAAAGAGACTTAGTGATCACTATGGCGTCTGTGTGTGTGCATTTCTTGTGAACAGCTTATCTCGACTTCGGTATGTGCTAAAGGGATGAAACTTTATGGGTGGTTGCGGGGTGAGGTGTTCTCGACCTGATTAGATTTTGAGCGTGATATACTCATTTTAAGTAGCTAATTTGCATAATTTATGCGAAAACCCTAAAATTTCTTGTGAACAGCTCATCTCAAGTACGGTATACGCTAAAGTAATGAAACTTCATGGGTGGAAGCGGGCTAGAGTGTTTTCAACCTGATAAGATTTTGAGCGTAATGGAAGGTCATTTGAAGGTCATCTGGGGTCACCTAAAGGTCAAATTAGTATAGTTTGTCGGATTTCCATGAAACTTGGTATGTGGGCATATTAAATGATGACAAATTTTTGAAGGTCATTCCAAGGTCATCCGGGGTCATCTAAAGGTCAAATAAGTATAGTTTGTCGGATTTATCTACTGAAGATACCAATACAGGGTTTTATACAGCTGTCTACAGAATTAAGATGCCAATCAATGATGTATACAGCTTTGTACTGAAGATAGCAATACAATATGGTATACAGCTATTTAACATGTTTAAGGAAAACAGAATAATGCCTTTTCCCAACCAACACATGTTGTAATGACACGTTGTGTGTGTGACTTTCATTCACGACATCTGCTATCCTCAGTAGATAGCCAAGAACAATGCGTGTTAAAATGTTCCTATTTAAAGTTACGTATTTTGTTTTAAACAATAATTAATTAATATTTTATGAATAACATTAAGTATTTTAGGGTTACTAATTAAATGTGGTTGTTATTGACATGAAATGACGTGTGCAAATGTCAATTGTGAATGCGTATAGAAATAAAGACATGTTCAGGTTTTTGAACCGGCACTCAGGGTGAACACATTCCTTCCGACAAGGTATTAACGGATGTTTTTGCATAACAATATATACATTTTGGTGATTATATTATCTAATGAGGTGAGTCTTATATCATTATACTGTCATTGGCTCATTTTCAATAAGTGTGCCAGAGGGTGATGTGTTTTGAATAATGCAATTATGCCCAGAAACAAAGAAAGGTTATTTCCGATTTAAGGGGACCAACAAATTTTTTAACAATCGATTACTCTTTTGATATATAACACTAAGGGCATGGTTTACGCCTCTACAGTCAAAATGTACCATGAAAACATATATCTACTGAAAATTGAATGGTTTAATTGTAGGCAAACAGTATTTTTGTCTCGCATCAGAACATGGACTGAAAGAGACTTAGTGATCACTATGGCGTCTGTGTGTGTGTGGGTGGGGGGGGGGGGGGGGGTGTGGGGGTGTGGGGGTGTGTGTGCATTTCTTGTGAACAGCTTATCTCAACTTCGGTATGTGCTAAAGGGATGAAACTTCATGGGTGGTTGCGGGGTGAGGTGTTCTCGACCTGATTAGATTTTGAGCGTGATATAATCATTTGAAGTAGCTAATTTGCATAATTTATGCGAAAACCCTAAAATTTCTTGTGAACAGCTTATCTCAAGTACGGTATACGCTAAAGTGATGAAACTTCATGGGTGGAAGCGGGCTAGAGTGTTTTCAACCTGATAAGATTTTGAGCGTAATGGAAGGTCATTTGAAGGTCATCTGGGGTCACCTAAAGGTCAAATTAGTATAGTTTGTCGGATTTCCATGAAACTTGGTATGTGGGCATATTAAATTATGACAAATTTTTGAAGGTCATTCCAAGGTCATCCGGGGTCATTTAAAGGTGAAATAAGTATAGTTTGTCGGATTTATCTACTGAAGATACCAATACAGGGTTTTATACAGCTGTCTACAGAATTAAGATGCCAATCAATGATGTATACAGCTTTGTACTGAAGATAGCAATACAATATGGTATACAGCTATTTAACATGTTTAAGGAAAACAGAATAATGCCTTTTCCCAACCAACACATGTTGTAATGACACGTTGTGTGTGTGACTTTCATTCACGACATCTGCTATCCTCAGTAGATAGCCAAGAACAATGCGTGTTAAAATGTTCCTATTTAAAGTTACGTATTTTGTTTAAACAATAATTAATTAATATTTTATGAATAACATTAAGTATTTTAGGGATACTAATTAAATGTGGTTGTTATTGACATGAAATGACGTGTGCAAATGTAAATTGTGAATGCGTATAGAAATAAAGACATGTTCAGGTTTTTGAACCGGCACTCAGGGTGTACACATTCCTTCCGACAAGGTATTAACGGATGTGTTTGCATAACAATATATACATTTTGGTGATTATATTATCTAATGAGGTGAGTCTTATATCATTATACTGTCATTGGCTCATTTTCAATAAGTGTGCCAGAGGGTGATGTGTTTTGAATAATGCAATTAGGCCCAGAAACAAAGAAAGGTTATTTCCGATTTAAGGGGACCAACAAACTTTTTAACAATCGATTACTCTTTTGATATATAACACTAAGGACATGAAGGACATGGTTTACGCCTCTACAGTCAAAATGTACCATGAAAACATATATCTACTGAAAATTGAATGGTTTAATTGTAGGCAAACAGTATTTTTGTCTCGCCTCAGAACATGTACTGAAAGAGACTTAGTGATCACTATGGCGTCTGTGTGTGTGCATTTCTTGTGAACAGCTTATCTCAACTTCGGTATGTGCTAAAGGGATGAAACTTCATGGGTGGTTGCGGGGTAAGGTGTTCTCGACCTGATTAGATTTTGAGCGTGATATACTTATTTTAAGTAGCTAATTTGCATAATTTATGCGAAAACCCTAAAATTTCTTGTGAACAGCTCATCTCAAGTACGGTATACGCTAAAGTAATGAAACTTCATGGGTGGAAGCGGGCTAGAGTGTTTTCAACCTGATAAGATTTTGAGCGTAATGGAAGGTCATTTGAAGGTCATCTGGGGTCACCTAAAGGTCAAATTAGTATAGTTTGTCGGATTTCCATGAAACTTGGTATGTGGACATATTAAATGATGACAAATTTTTGAAGGTCATTCCAAGGTCATCTAAAGGTCAAATAAGTATAGTTTGTCGGATTTATCTACTGAAGATACCAATACAGGTTTTTATACAGCTGTCTACAGAATTAAGATGCCAATCAATAATGTATACAGCTTTCTACTGAAGATAGCAATACAATATGGTATACAGCTATTTAACATGTTTAAGGAAAACAGAATAATGCCTTTTCCCAACCAACACATGTTGTAATGACACGTTGTGTGTGTGACTTTCATTCACGACATCTGCTATCCTCAGTAGATAGCCAAGAACAATGCGTGTTAAAATGTTCCTATTTAAAGTTACGTATTTTGTTTAAACAATAATTAATTAATATTTTATGAATAACATTAAGTATTTTAGGGATACTAATTAAATGTGGTTGTTATTGACATGAAATGACGTGTGCAAATGTAAATTGTGAATGCGTATAGATAAAGACATGTTCAGGTTTTTGAACCGGCACTCAGGGTGTACACATTCCTTCCGACAAGGTATTAACGGATGTGTTTGCATAACAATATATACATTTTGGTGATTATATTATCTAATGAGGTGAGTCTTATATCATTATACTGTCATTGGCTCATTTTCAATAAGTGTGCCAGAGGGTGATGTGTTTTGAATAATGCAATTATGCCCAGAAACAAAGAAAGGTTATTTCCGATTTAAGGGGACCAACAAATTTTTTAACAATCGATTACTCTTTTGATATATAACACTAAGGGCATGGTTTACGCCTCTACAGTCAAAATGTGCCATGAAAACATATATCTACTGAAAATTGAATGGTTTAATTGTAGGCGAACAGTATTTTTGTAATCACTTGGCGTATTGTTCTGGC
The DNA here is from genome assembly GCA_035610835.1 of Ophiura sarsii. Classification (NCBI taxonomy): domain Eukaryota; kingdom Metazoa; phylum Echinodermata; class Ophiuroidea; order Amphilepidida; family Ophiuridae; genus Ophiura; species Ophiura sarsii. The sequence goes on along the minus strand of CM069441.1, from coordinate 35,755,583 downwards.
CAATTTGGTGTTCGTGTAATACTATGCTACCTACAGCTCATAACTTGTTGAAAACTAATCTACTGTGTCTACTGAAGAACGAATGAATCCAATATAGTAATATGGACACATATAATTTATAAAATTGTTTGTATACTTTAGATGTTGTTTATAACGTAATTAACCCCTTTGAAAAGTAGCACTTGTTACATATATATAATATTAATGAAAATAATCAATTTTTATAGCGCTTGCAACAAGGTCTTAAAGAGCTGTAAATTCGCTACTGATAAATCGTCGTAATCATGTCGTTTCAACTAGCCATGTTGTCTGTTAGCAGGAGCAACGATGCTAAAAGCACTTAGATTGTGATATGCCCCTTTGATCACAGCTGCTCCCCAATTTCTCCTAGGAAAATGGGTTATGATCACTAAACACCAACTTTGAAAGCAGGAGGAAACCGGAGAGGCCGGCGAAAACATGCCAAATATCTAAATTAAATGGACCATCTAAATTAATCAATATTGCATTGTTTCCTGCGTACTAACCATCATGACCATGCACTTGCGTGTTTGTAAAATATTAGCTGTAATATTGAGTACAAAGAGGCTAAAATACATAAAATAACTTGATTGTTCCCACAATGATTGAGGGGAAGGGGGGAGGTTAAACAATATCAGTATACATTACATTTCAATCTGTACAGGATATCATCCTTGTATCACGAATATAATCAAGTGACTATTGGTATACTATATGCCAAATCGTTCCAATGACATTTTTCCAGGATTGTCAAAATTTTACAAAACATGTATAACACTAACAGGTTCTGAAAGACTTCGGGATTTTATTATTTGGTTATATTTCGACTTTGGCTGGCCAAAGTAAGAAAAATCGTTGAAATCTCTGTTTTAATCTTGCAAATTGGCAGCTTCTGTCAAAAGCTGCCAATTGGCAACATTTTAAAGCTGCCAATAAAGCTACCAATTGGCAGCTTTGTTTATTTTGTTATTTTGGCTTGCCAAAATCATGTCTCACATTATTTGAGTTTAGATTTGGTTGGCCAAATTAAAAATATCTTTAAAAGCTGCCAAATAGCAGCTTTTGATTAAAAAGTTACCAATTGGCAACACAAAAATGTAGACTTCAACGTATTCTGTTCATTTTGGCTAGCCAATATCAAAATAACTGCAAATAATATAATCCCAAAGTAAATCAGAACCTGTTATATACAAATCATATACAGCATAATAGAGCTATATCAATATAAACCTTTATACTGAAATATATAAACACCACATTCAAAACTGCAAAATTGTGTAGATACTTTGTATAGATCATTTCGGTATCCTTTTGACATGTTTGATAAAAATATACATAATATATTATTATACCTATACATTTAATTAATCTGATGAATCAATTAGTCTTATAGAAACATTGAGTATAAAAGTATTTTATGTTTAGAAATTTACTTCTTAACTTAACTTTAAGGGGGGTCTAGGGTTTTTTGCCCCTTTAGCCTATTGGCCGTTTTTTTCCCGTTACCGGTAACCAAATAATATTATTCCCCTCTCTTATTTCACACTTGTTTCCACAAGTTTTATCTCTAAAATGTATTGAAAACTCTCCTTTTACCTGCTAAATGTCTTTCACCGGCCGTAACGAAATAAATTCATTATCCCTAAGACTGCTGATGTATATCGATGTGCAATAACCCCTCAAAAGTGAAGACTGAATTATGAACATTAACCAAACAAAGTTGTATATTAGTCCAGAAGATTATTTCCCCCTCTAACATGTCTAATTTCACTCATTTTTCAGACGGTTCATCTCCGAAATGTACTGAAGTTACCTGCTATCAATTATTACTTTTTGCTCAGGATCCTGTATGCAATGATTGACCCATGACATACGAATTGAATCTAACGAAGTAGTTTTGGTTACCTTTAATGCAAGTCGATGTTAACCGTCCATAACATTTGCGCATCGGTGATGGCTAAATATTTAATTGCATGTAATTCCTAAACGCAAGAACTTTTTAATGTAAACTCCCAGTTCTAACAAAATGATATAACCCTATCCAAGCTTAAGTGGCATGCCAAGGAGAACGATTTTCGCGGCATCTTCCCATACCTCATTAGCATGATTAGGAGTTAAATGGTGATGAAATCAATGACAACAAAATCACCGTTAATTTGTAAATAATGAAATACCGTCCCAATGAGCATGATGAGGAACAATGAATAATGAAATAGTTGCCTCATTGTGTTTTGGAAACATAACATTGAGTTTTCAGGGCCTAAAATTAAAATCTTACATTCGGCCCTTAAATCATTCCTTACTACATTGTCGGACGTGTGCATCTATCTATCTAAATTCGTCGGCAGACTTGACATTTCGGGGACATTTCAGAGTTAAAAAAAGAAATTAAAAAAATTGCGTGACAAATAATATGTTATTATGTCGTTATGGTTCATTCTGTGTGACAAATATGTTATCATGTCATTATGGTTCATTCTTTGTGACAAATATGTCATCGGTCATTATAGTCCATTTTGTGTGACATGTTGTCATGTCATTAACACTAAATGTTAGATAATTTATATTGTATATATTTCTCTAACACATTTAAAATTCTAAATATAGGAATGCCATAACTTTAGTAGACAAAATCAGAAACATTTATTTGTTATGTCGTAAAGATAAAAAAGAGAGAGTGAAAACTATCAAAGATCTGGCTTCACACAAGTCTCATTATATTTCTGCAAAAAATGTTTCTGCAAGGCACTGCCACATTTCATAGTCAAGCTTGAAAACAATGTTCTGGATATGTTGTAAACTTGAAGAATTGACTTTTATATAGTCAAACATGGAGTTAACATGGTTAAAAACAGTTTGGGCTGTCCTCTCAGCACACGCAGGAGTGATATGACTGTGTTGCCAAAACGACAAGCTTTAAATGGAGGTGCTTGTAAAAACACAAGTATATGCTTGTGGTCATGGGGTTTTATGAATAACCTTTCAACCAAACTAGCATTTACATTAGTAATCAATTTTGCTAAAAATTCTAGCTCTTACTTATTAGTAATTGCTGTTTTTATGATAAAGAATCAAGTAAATGGTTGAAAAAAGATTAGTAAAAACTTTTAGCTATTCTAATGAATACGGGCTATAGTCTCTGCAAATGTCGTGTTTGTCGCACACAGATAATGAGACGACATTGAAGCAACCTCTGGATAATTTTGATTTGTTTTTCAAAGATTACATTTTGGAATGACCAGTGTGGTCACGGGTTTTTATGAATAACCATTCGACCATTTAATAATCTGTCTACCATTTACTTATAAGAAATTAGTAACTACTTTGCTAAAAATTTATACGGGCTACTATTATGACTATACAAGTCATGTACATGTAGCTTGTAGTATACGCGGTCACAGCACGGCCCAATAATCATGCACATGGCATACCTTACCTGACCTGGTTTAACCTATGGCTTAATACATCACAGACTGAAACATGACGTGTGGCAACTGTATAGGCTATGTAAGTTGCACACACGTATGCCGGTGTTTGGGTACATCAAGATCATTTTCTAAAAGTATTGACAACGTAAAAATAACCCACAAAATCATATGAAAATAGATCTATGAGTAATAATTGATACCCATAACCCGCAGCCCGTATCATTCATGAAAAAAAACGTGTTTAATACAAAGATGTCATGCGTCTTATGGCCTAAATATCAATGCATTTATAGTTATTAATATTATTATAGTGTAACAATAACATTCATTTCTGGCTGAGTGATGGTGAGCATAAACAATTTAAGTTCATTTCATCAACCTTTCACCTTTTTAACACATAGCAGACTTTCTTCTAACTATTGACAACCATTGATCTAACTGATCAATGACAGTTTGTTTATGAATTTAGACCATAGATGATCATATTTATTTTTTATTCAAGAAACAGTCCCACTGGAAATTATTATTTGTATCGGAAGTCACAATGTAATTGTTAGAGCAACGACACGCTGGTATTAGTAAGTTCAAAAGGTTGTTGGTATGATCACTTTTTTCCCACCATGGATTTCATCAAAACTGTGATTTTGATTACTCAGAAGATAGCCCATATTTGTCTTATCACCAATGCAAAATTCTAAGCCCAAAAGATTTAGAAGATATTTTAGCGAAAAAGTATTGAATTTACGGAGATAGATGGTTACCACCAATTCATTTGTGTACAACACTATGGGCAAATTGTACGGTGAACTTTCGCTTCTAAAATGAGAACTATGGAAATATGTCCACTCAAACTTTGGAATTAGACTAATTTAATTATGTTCTTTTATGTAGCATATTAACAGCGTGTGAATTTTTAATGGCCAACTATCTACAAATGCATGCACACTACATGTACTATGTATAAGACATTGTATGCATGCAATTCAAGTGTTTCCATAGTAACATATATCATTTGGGTTACACCCAGGGATTAATTATACATACAGTTTAGTATGACCAAAAGGCCAAATTTATTGATATACACCCAACATATAGGTATGATCAAAGTAACAACAATAGCACACAAAGAACATGTAAATAATTATACTACAATATTAGAACGAATATCAAAAGCGGCAGAAACAAAATTTGAAACTATTTTTACATTATCAAAATCAGTAGCACTCATTATTTTCAAGAAATAATCATTATCAGAAAAATTATCAGTGTTAAAAGTATCATTCATATGAGAAAGAAGTTCTCCACGCAGGTGAGTATAAGCTTTACATCTCATTATAAAATGAAATTCATTTTCTGTTTCTTGTAAGTCGCAAATTGTACATATCCTATTTTCAGGAGGAATTTTAGGGTAAGAGTATAGCGACCCTTCTCGATCATCAACGTGTGAGCACTAATACGAAGTTTACAAAAAACATAGTACACAAGGATGGACAAATTCATTATGTATATCCAACATGACCAATGGGTTAAGCATTTGCAGACACACACATGAAACGATGCTGCTAACAGATTACAGGCACTATTTCCTTTAATCCATTATTTTACATGGATCTACTGTTGTCGCTAAATTGCCAAAGATAAGTAAGCATTAATAGCAGACAAACACATTTTATTCACTGCACCATCACCACTCGATGACAAAATGAGGGAAGTTCATGAGTTCAACTTAAAGCGATGAGACGGTTTAACCCAGAAAGACATAGCCACAGGGCAAGAGTTCAAGTACCTATAGCTTCGTCAATGTTTCACAAGTGCGGGGCAAAGTATACATTCAATTTCAGTATACATGGTATAGAGGGCGTCATCATCTCACGACACTGACATAAGCCATAATAAAATGGGCCTGTCTACTCGGTTCTATACTCAATGGACACCAACATACATTGTACATTTCTTTTATGGCCACTACTGTGACTATGGCTGTTACCCGTTTTGTGGAGTGGTAGTAGGACGCCACCTTCTGTGTCTTCGCAAACAAAAATACCGTGGAAAGGGGCACTTTCCGCTGTGGGGAAAGATCTCGGGTATAAAAAGACGGTTCCCAGTACATCTTGCCTCTAGTGGGAAACATGTCGATTATTTCGGATTTCGCGCTGTGGTACTGAGCTGCAATAGGAAGTTACATGCACTAAGCACTAAGCACTAAGCACTAAGGACACACGGTGGCCGTTTCCCGACCGTTGAACACTTTCAGGGAACTTTGCCGGCCATCCGCGCCCAACAAAGCCGTGAGAGTAAAAGTGGCGGCGAACGTCGAGAGCCCGGTTTGAGGACAGTATAAAGACGGCGCACCCGTTTTGCGCCCGTTGGCAGGGCGGTGGTGGTAGGCGGCCACCTCACCGTCTAAAAGAGAAACAACAGAGTCCAAACAATCAGTAAAAAATGTCAACGGCGCATTGATTTTGTTTTGTGGTCACCGGGTCCATACCGTTATATACCAGGTCTATGCCGGGTTCTCAACGGCCTCGTACCGGGCCCACCGGACTGTCAGAACAGGTATTAAAATACCATGTATTAAAAGAATGTTGATTAAAAAGTAAACTACATTGGTTAAAAATTAAGCGTTGGTTAAAAATTACTTTTAATACTGCGTTGGTTAAGAGTAACAATATAATTCATTTTTGGATTATTAAACGCTGGTTAAGGCATCATAATTTTAACCCACAATAGGTCAAAACAAGATTCCCGCCAAAGAATGTCAATGGCGGGAAAATATTTTGTGCAAATTATCAAATTGTTGGTTAAATTTTAATCAACATTAATTACATTTGAATAAATTTGTTGGTGAAAAATCTCTATTGCACAACGTTGGTTAAATATGTGGTGTGTCGCTGCGACATCAAAACGAGGCTGGTCATTCTCTCCTTTTTCGACAAAATGGCAGACAACCAAGTGGTTTCAACGCTCCGGTTGTGGGGTCTGGAGACGCATATAGAAGGATTTCAAGGTACAGGATTGTTTTCTGAACACTGCAATTTAATCATTATGTAACTGTCTGAGCTAAACTGTACAATATTATGGCATTTGTCTTTCAAGTTGCTACATTTCAATTTATTGTTATAGATAGGGTTCGGCAGAATCCGTGAACACGGAATTCACGGCGTTATTCACGGATTTGATACTTGATCACGGATTTGGGGAATTGTACCGTCAAATCGCGGAAATGCTATTTCAGACGCGGTAATTGTCCAACAAGCCGATTTTTACAGTTTGATTTGATAATAAGAATCACGAATTATCCGAATTTCGATGTGTTATTTGATTTTTTTATGTCCCTTGAGTAATATATATTTTTAATTGAGTGCCTAAAAATTTGACAGCGCGGATTTCACGTGTCATTTCCCACGGTTTGATCTCGGTTTTGCTTGAAATCACACTAATCACGGAAATCACGGATTTTACACAAACTGCCCACGGATTTTGCCTTAAAAAATAACGGATTCTGCTGAACCCTAGTTATAGATACTATGTGAACCAAAATATGATGAATTTGATGTCAATATGTTAAAAAATAGTAATGAACATTTACGCTGTCCCTGGTCAATACAATAATAGTAGATCAAAAGCTCTGACAGTTACATAATTATTAAATTACAGTATTAAGAAATTAATCCTGTACCTTGAAATACTCGGTGAGCATTTTAGCAACACGGTGAGCAACACTTTATAGCCATAAAATAATAGAGCTACTGCCCAATGCATATTATAAAAAGAATTAACCAACAAATGGTCATGTTTAAACCAACCCCATGTTAAATATGAAGCAAATTTAACCAACAAATGGTATTAAATTTTTAACCAACCCCATGTTAAATATGAAGCAGATTTAACCAACAAATAGTTAGGTTTTAACTTTTTTATTTGTAGTATTTCTCGTCAACTTTTATATTTTTTCTGTTGAACATGGAAGTACATTAACTAGAGGGTACAGACGTTATTTATAATTGGCGCATTTACGTCAGAAGAGGGCCGTGCTATCAAACTGAGCATGCTCAGAGCCATTGGTGCTCCGAAAACGAGGCCAGTGATGTAGCCGAGACTAAAGTGATGCAGTTTTCCAATGTAGTGAACTATGCACTAATCATAAAAAGTCTTCATACTTCTGAGCTGTTCTATATTTGACCTTATTACATTCGTGAAATAAACTTGAACGTACTTCATAAACTATCTACTCCACTAGTTTGAAATAAAATGATTGCTGGTAACCGACACCATCTAGGAAAATGTAGAAGTTCACAGTTAAAGGTATATGACCCGATCACTTTTTTGGGGCTATGATTTTTTTTTCACATCAAGATATTTTGGTATCAGAAGAATCCCCATATTTTTCTCATTATGTCTGTAAAATATTAGGGGCCAGAAATGTTTCATTTGGAAATCATAGGCTAAAATGTGGTGAATTACTGCCAGAGGTGGTTAACCACTAACCAGTCTGTGTACTACTCAATGGGCACATGTCTTTTGACCTTGCGCTTCTAAAAATAGAACCATTGGAGTTATGCAACTCAAACTTTGGAATGCAACAATTTTAAGGATGACCTTTCATGTAAAATAGAAAACATCAAGTTGAAAATCGGGTCATCTACCTTTAAATGCATTGCAGTAAAAGTACATGTACGATATTGTAGTGTTTATCGGCGCACTAATTGATCTGAGCATGCTCAGTTATAATTCAATTCAGTTTTAAATTCGCAAATTATGAATAACGTCTATTTGATGAAATGTTCTGAAATTGCTGAAACCCAAATCATCATTTTTGGCAGTCGATCCCTTTACAATTTATAAAATATTATTGACCGAGTCATATCCAACAAGGATAACAGGAAACAAAGACGGTAAACCAAATATGTTCAACCAAACGATAAATAAATTGGTCTCCTATTTACTAACTCGTTAAGTTTGCGTTGTAAGCAACCCATGAGAAGTTTCAATTCAAATGGGAGCAGCTCCACGCATAATTGAGTTACATCCATTACATGTATTAGACGGTGGCAATTAGAGGAACATTTGCCCCTGGGCAAAAGCGGTCACGACCGAATGATAACAGGTAAAAAGGGCTAATGGTAGAGTTTGAAACCATAAACTCGGGACTACATAAGCGCGACTGGCTGACCAACCGACAGTTTCGATTTACCCATCACCATGCACTAGTTATTCTATAACATAAATAATTAATCAGTTACACTTGACTACAAACCATGAGGAGAAAATAAAGATCCAAAAAAGACAAGGTATGCAACTTTTCTGTATCAATACAAACCTGTCGACGACATGTTAAGAATACAGACTATGGGCCCAAATTGGGCCCAGATATTAGGCTATAAATTACCGTACTTCGTTAGGATAGAATATTGCCATCCATGAATTACGCCACCACTAAACACAGGTGAACAGAGGGCGGTTGCTATTATTATGTCCCAAATTTCACATTTCTAAGGGATGTGAAGCTTATGTTGATGGGTTCTAAATATGTATTGGTGTGTAAAAAGTGAAATTGGATTTCTGTCAGATGCTTACTTGCTTAAGTTGCCTGTTATCCCCGATTTACGATGTCTCTGCACACTTTTCGGCCTTTTATTGCTGTCTTGATGTTACAGCTATCCAATCCAGTGTCTTGCTTGAAAATGTCGATACACGTCAGGGCAGGTCTTCCAGGTTTTCTTTGCCTTGCTTGGGAATCCAGTGTACTAGTTTGAATACTTACTCCTCACTTCAGAAACAGTAACCAGCAAACCTTGTTCGTCTCTTCTGAAGCTTTTGGTTTATTTGGGGAGGTCACCATACATTTTGGGTATTTGATGTGTTGTTTCCAGTGTAGCAACCAAGCTCTTTCTTTTACTTGGGATTAATGGTCCATTGCCCCGCATCCATAAAACAGCACTGACTGTCTTGAAATAGAGTTAGATAATCCCATACGTGTCATTGTGTTACCTCATTGTCATTTCACTCTTAAATCGTTGCAGTATTTAAACCATCTCTAGTGTTCATATGTTTCCAAAAATCAATCGTTTGACGTATTATTTTCATAACCCAGCCTCGTATAAATCATTAAATGTTAAATATGCGTAAAAGAAACCGTCGTCGATCGATACGAAAACAATCAAGAAGAACTCTAGCTGAAAGCAAAGAGATGTTCACCAGATAATGATCAACCTTACCTGATTTCAAAACAACCAATCGCTTAATTTTCTAAAGGACTTAAGCAATGTCTCGTGTTTAGGGTCATATACTTGGTTTCGTGGAGAAATGTCAATCCAGGAGTCCAACCCTGTTATGAAATATACAGATTCAATTTGGCATTACACAATGATCACGGCTTACGAGTTTCCTAGTTAGAATTGTTTTCCCCAATAATCCATTTAGATGCAAATCTTGTGTTGTTTTTTCTTACGCCGGCCTTTTCAAACTGGCTGTGGATCTGATTTCGGGGTATCAAATATCCTAATAGCATTCGCAAAATAACCCTAACGCTAACCCTAACACCAAATTAAATTTGTTAAACAATAAAAAGTTACACTAAATGTTTTAAATAAATGGGTTTCTTTTTCTGAACTCGGTGAGTTTGTTTGGTTAGTTAACCGTGAGATGTTCAAATTCAAACGGAAGTAGCTCCATACACAAATAAAACAAACCTAGTTATAGTATTTACGGAGCGTGCCGATTACAGGAAAGATTACCCATGGACAAGTTGTTGTGAACTAATGATAACACGCTTACAAGATCTCTTTTTGCACTTTATGCTATGACAAATGTATGATTTTTTACAGACAGCAAACACAGGAAAGAAAATTGACGCATTTATGAGTCAGGATTACGCAGGAGAAAAACTACATTGCCCCCTTTTCACTGACTATGTTTATCACGGTTTATATATTACAATCAAACATTGACGTGTGCGTATATTTTCTCGACGTGTGCGTATATTTTCTCGACGTGTGGGTATATTTCTCGACGTGTGGGTATATTTCTCGACGTATGGGTAAACTTTTCGACGTGTGGGTATGTTTTCTCGAGGTGTGGGTATATTTCTCGACGTGTGCGTATATCTTCTCGACGTGTGGGTATATTTATCGACGTGTGCGTATATTTCTCGTCGTATGTTGAAGCCGATGGCGTGTTCCAAGGACTTTTCCAAGGTTGAAGCTGTAAGTTCGTGAAGCAATGTAATCTAATTTACAGACACCTTCAATGGGATTCATTTACGTTTTTCTTGTCCATTTTTATTTCATGTCACGAAGTAAAACCTAATTATCTGCTCAATATGGTATAAAATGATGAAGACAATTTGCTTGAATGAGTTATAGTCCATTGACAATTTACCCAATTAATATGCGATGAGGAAAAGTTTTAAATTGTTACGATTGGTGACAAAAGGCCTTTTTAAAATATATGTGAAGTGACTGAATTCATTTTAAAATACGATTTTGTGTCTGTGGTGTAAAACAGGGACATTATGGAAATGGTCTTGTGGGTATATTATTCAGATATATTACAGCCAGCATTTTACTATCAAACTAAATATAGATTTTTAGGTTTTCAACACCGATGATTCGCTGAGAGTAATTAGGATAACTCTTCCTTCCATTGCGATTGGACGCTGTTATACAGGGTGAGTCAAAATAGTCAGGTCCCGTTTTCAAAAAATCAAGAAAAATACTTCTTGTACAAAATTGGTAATTGTTTTCATTGTTTATGATGGTGATGTTTTCCCGCAAATATCATATTCCACGCCAGATTTACAACATATTTACGAAAAGACGCGGAATCCAATTTGTTCCAAGTTTGGTGGTGGATGTTAATACTACAGTAATATTAGTTATTCATACAACACAACACACAGTATAATTGTTGCAATTTATACCAAAATATCATGTTTTTTGTTGAATCTCTGATAAATTAACGATATTGCATTCAAAGTATTTGAATATATTATAATATAACTCAGCATTGCACAAATATATTCATAAAAATGGACTATGCACTTTGTCTGGTAAGTTCCCAAAGCACAAACGTTTAAAGATATAAGATCTGTTTTCTCTTCATATCAGTTCGATTAAAATAACAAGTTTCAAAATACTTTGTTTAACATTTTGTTAAACCTCAATAATGTTTGTTATAGGCTATCTCTGATTGCACAAAAACTATTGAAAACATAACCGCAAAGACAATAGAATCTCCTTTCCTATTGTAATTGCTGTGAATACCAACACGCATTTGATTGACTTATTCAAAAGGCGCGCATTAAACGTTAACACTTTCCACGCGGCCATTATTTTTACCATACATACAACAGATTTTTCAGAAACCTTTCACAATTTTCAAAGTCTATCTCAAGGATTACTGACCCAATACTAGGCATGTTTGTACTTATGACAATGTATTTCTCATGGTGATCCTAAATATGGTAATGAAATTAAATAATTTTGACATTTTTTAAACATTTTGTGAAATATTTGAATGTCGTCTGCAGCCGCCTGCCGCGTGGAAAGTGTTAACATCCATAAGGATCCCTTGGATTAGTTGAAACAGATTTTATCTCACAGAATTTAGAAAGATTATCATATCTCCCGTTTTGAATAACCAATTTGAATGAAACAAAATGTAGGTTATAGTTAGTAATGCCACCTTGCTAGGCAAGTCATTAAATATATTCATTTTTTAATTTTATCTGGTTTTAAAATCGGTGAAATCGGTACCTGACTATTTTGACTCACCCTGTACATTATAGTGCAACCAGTGCTTTAAGGAGAGAATATCAAGAAAGTATGTGACCATAAAAAATTGAGGATTTATATACTGGTTTATATACTGATTTATATACTGGTAACGAAGCCATCTGCTTGCAGAGTGCTAAATGCGATGCAGAGCGAAATATAAGTTAAACCATTTGAACGGTAGTTGCTACTCCGAGTTTCACGCGTGTGCAATCATCAGACAATTACTGTTTCCTGATTATCCTCTATGGTGGGATTTCAAATCAAAATCAACTAATGTACTCAATATTGCAATGATCGTACAAACGTGAAACTCGAACTAGCAACTACCGTTCCAAATGGTTAACTTATAACATTTATATATATATATATATATATAATAATAATTTAGAGTGATATTAGACACCTGAGTACCACGCGGCTAACATGACATTTTGCATACCGTGCTACATTAAGCTATACTAGTTGCGGACTTTTAACGAGCGTGGGTTACTTGTACCTTTGGATTTGCACTCACCATATACCATGTTTACCTGTAAGCCAGATATTTGAAATACATTACACATTGGCTGTATCAATAAATAAAACATTGTGTCGTTAATAGACCAGCTATTAATTGTATCTCACATACATTTCATACACTGTTATTTGTGCTACACATGCGCTTAATTTGGTCAGATGTCCGTTGTCATGTCAATACGATCATGATTGTTTTATTAGCTGATTGTTTTATTAGTAGAAAATCGTTTTGATTGTTGTGTATTAGAAGCAGTAGCTGCATTCACTCCGTCGTGTTTGTATGTTTCTCCGGATTCACAGTTCCACGCTTTCTTGAAGCTTTTCCTAAAGTTCCCGCTCAGACAGCCATACATAACTGGATTTACACAACTGTTGATATAGCTTAGACACATGGTAATATCCGAAAGTAGTATACTGCCTCCTATCCAGTGAGAGAAACTGGAATTAAATGCTATGATGACACGCACTACGTAGAATGGGGTCCAACAAATGACAAACGCCATCACAACGTAAAAGACTAGGCGATTAACGCGACGGGATTTTTTCATCTTTCCAATTTTACTGCCAACCTTTCGCAAACGAACAGCAATGCTAGAATAACAGATGATGATGATAACTAGAGGTATAATAAATCCCAATATAAAGGTGTACACTATGAACAGTTTTTGCGTAAGCCGCTCGTTTTTCTTACCGAAAACGGCAGCAAAATTGGATCCGCAAGCCTGGTTCTTCTCATCGTGGCGCGTTACCAGTATGATCGGGCTCGCTGCAGCCAAGGATAGAAGCCATATACCTACGTTAATCGCAATTGAAACCCGAATATTCCGATAACGTCTTGCCGCGCGAGCATGACAAATTGCTATGTAACGATCAACGGACATTGCGGTTAGTACAAATACACTGCAAAACATGTTAAGTCCGTCTATTGCGTACACTATGTGGCACATTAACGCACCAAACACCCATTTAAAGCCCGTTAAGGTGCATACCGAGAGAAATATCAAGGCAAACATAAGCAAAGTATCCGCCAGGCTTAAGTTAAGAATGTAAGTATTGGTCACTGTTTTCATCTTAGAGTAGCGTAACACCACATAGATAACTGTTGTGTTGCCCACGATTCCTACCATGGAAACAACAATGAGAAAGGCCCCTGAAAACTTTCCAATCCATCCGATTGCATAGGGAATATCGGTGTCGTTGTACGATGAATTCCCGTATACATCAGACGACCACGATGCGGAATCCATTGTAGAGTAGCTTGGATGAATAATGAATACAATATGAGAAGTTGGTTCAAATATGTAGAGTGTCGCTTAATTCGTAGTCTTACGATGATATCTTCAATTAGCGTCTTACGTAGATGTAAACATTGTTAAAATCGCTGACCAGAGAACTTATGAGTTAGTTTGTCTTGCAACTTGTATGCAAGCATGCTGATAGATGAATTTTCAAAATCCGCTTTAAAATACCAACCGCTATAAGTTTTATAGCAATCATTCACGAATGAATTGTTAACTACGTATGCGCAATCAGCGATCAGCACCGCGTTGGTTGAAGAAAATGTTGGTATTTAAGAACGCTATCACAGTTTTCCGTCATCCCAAGCTGCAACAACGCAACGCATTTTTGAGATTGAAAATAAAGCACGCATTTGACTTCAAGTTCAAAGCGGTGGAGTGTCTCTTCTGCCGAATATAACGTTCGATCAAAGAGAATGAATTACGTTGAATCTAGCAGACACGTCAAATGCGTTCACATGCTTACCGTCGACTGTTATAAACATTTGTAAACGTTGAAGTTTGGCTGTAGTATAGTGAGGCGGTGAATAAAAGCGGGTGCGCCATCTTTTGAAATGTATTACTGATGCCAACGTGATTTATATTTAATCAGTGGGAGTGGTTATCAACCGTGCATTGGGATTTGGGAATGAAATACATCTATATCTGATTCGTTCATTAATAGCTTGATGCTAAGCACTTTCATTTATGGCCTGATACATGCATTTGTTAATAGCCATGCAGGTTATTCCTAGACTCTTTATAGGCATCTATACAATATGTAGGTACACACATAAAATGGACTGTTATTAATTGTTACCATTTATTTTTTGACATTGAACGTATCTATATAATGTCAACCAGGGTTTCTTGTTTGTCGAAAGAATGTTACAATTTCAGCATTCATCTAAGATCAGGGTCACGCGTCATGAACTCGCCTCCCAATAGGATGGTGCTGTTACACTTTTCAGTTTCATGCTGTCATATTCCTTCAATATTTTTAAAACCACAAAAGCTAGCTGAACAAATTTGGTATCATTTTAAAGCCCTAATAACAAGCTATCTGCCTGCAAATGGCATTGGTATAGCTAATACAGAAGGGGAGACCAGGGGGGGGGGGGGTGCCGGAAGGAGAGCCGCCGGAAGGGGTGCCGCCTGTACAAACTCAATGGAAATAATCCCATGCTTTGTTCTTTTTACAATAACTAGTCATTCCTAATGTTACAAACACCATTCTGGTCCCATTTTAAAGGATATTTAGTAGTATTTAAGTATGTGGTTCAACAGACTAATCAACTTTTTGTATCAACTAATTAATTATGGATAAGACCATGATCATCAGCTTTCTTCCTATTCGCTACACAGTCAACATGAATAATAACTATAACAGAAAAAGTGTTCAACCTATGATAGAAAAAGTAAACATTTTTGGAAGCTTGCAACTAGAGAAATTCAGAAATGCAGTTCAGAGCAGGGAAGAGTACATCCTTAGAAAATATTTCTGAAAATTCTAAAAATATATGAAATAAAAATTGGAGATTTTAACTAGCCGGTATAATTACCTTACCGACGTAGTAACCTTTGACACTTGTATATCATCTGACGGGTAATGTCATGAGGAATTCAAATATGTAAAGTAAATAATGATAGGGGTAGGTAAAATATATAGATCTCAAATTAAAAATTAAAAATTCTAATATTTTTCCGAACATTGAGAATCATACCATTTTAGTACTTGGTCGTTCTATAATTTCAATGGCATATTTGGTTTCCCATGCAATTTCCCTTCAGAAAATGTATACTTTTACTACCTCAGGGGGTATACAAGCAAATATAAATGTGTAAAGTTAAAATCATGTCGCAAAAGGAGGCGAGTTTATAACACATGACCACAGACAAGTTAAGGAAATTTAATCCATTTACAATATATGAAATATGGCATTTAACACATGTAAATAGCATAATTAAGCATTATATTATTTTAATTTGCACATTCGGAACAACGAAATCAACGTATCTTCGCCAATTAAAAAGTTCGTATTTTTTGTTCTGCTGTACGATTTGACACTAAATGTTTGAACATAAACATACTATAGCATTGAAGCACATGTATGCATCGCTGACAGTTACTCGGGAGTACAGGCATTGGGAAATGTACACTGAGAGAATTAACAGTTTGTATTTATACACCATTATGAACGTAAAAAGTAAAGGTGGATAACTTTGAAATGATGTTCAGGTTTGAATAGAATTAAGAGTGAAACAGCGCGATTTCATTTTAGATTTAAAACATCTTAACGCAGAGACTAACAGTAGTATACACTTGTGTTATTAACATGCTTACTAAAGGACAGCTTCTGGGACATTAATTCACCTTCATTGTTCATTAATATAGTAACTTGTAGACTTCACATCAAAAGAACATTACTTGGTAGATCTGGGTTATTTTTCTAAATCTAGAGTTGAATAAGAGGAATAATATTCAGTTTGTGTTTCATTATTTTGTGACATTTTTATATCTCATTTTTGCAATCGTGAACAAATTGAATTATCGTGCAATGTGTTAACTTACAATTAAACGGAATAAGAATTGGCCCAAATTTGTTTCATTGTCATGATTCAATTGGATCTTTACCTTTAAACATATTTGTATGGAATTGAAAATAGTGACTGTTTTGTGTGTGGTTATTTCAAATTTAACTTGTCAATAAGAACAATAATAATAGTTGACCGAATTTATTTGCGGATTATTTCAAGTCATCTCATGCATATGCATGACATATATGCCAGCAAATCAATGTGATGACATTATCTTGCACGTACCTGCATCTATGGATGAGTTGTGTTTAGCACATTGACAAACAGCATGGGGTAAATTACCGTTTCTAATGGCCGTCTTGTCCCGGTATAGCATCCAGAACCCGGGTTGCGTAAACCCGGGTTTTGAGTAGACACTAACTGGACAAAACCCGGGTTTTGCGCAACAGCACTCAGGGCAGTGCCACTCAATTTGCTGATCTGAAGCTGGTGTCCCATTGTTGGTGGCGCTGTTTGTATCATCTGCCATAGATATCCTACAGCTAGGGGGTTGGGGTACCGCGCCATTTTGCGATATTTTGCGAAATCGATCGTGGTTATCACGTGATACGTATCGTGGAAAAATAATTTACACTGTTTTAACGAAATGCACTGTGGGTTTGTGTTACCAGCCTAAAATCATAGAGGTCGCAAACCCGGTCGCAAACTTGCTTATAACCTAGCTATAACAAGCTAAAAATGACATCTCTGAATGTATACCAAAGTGTGCAAAGGAGAAATTGTTGGACACACTGGTAAAAATGGTTTTACAACAAGTTTTGCTATCATTAATAAAACTGAACTCAAGTTAAATCACTCGGCTATATCTTGCTAGACGTCCCGTACGGAATAAGCCATGTACTACTAAAACACATTTTAATTGTTGTGAGCATGCGCACATCAGTTACGGGACGTCTAGCAAGACATTGCCAATCACTCTATTTATCGAGCAATAATATAATTGTTTACGCATTTTAATTGTTTAGATACAAAGTTAAATAAATCAAGGATACATTTATGATAGATAAATAAATAAAAAGAAAACTATAAACGCATTGGCGGCATTTATAATTGGAAAGAAATTGACATAACAATGATGTTACATTAATCTACCATCAAGTTTAAAAAATAGAAAAATAAAAGGAATATTCGAACCCGTGATTTCCGATTGCCAACGACATGGTCAACCTACGCACGCCACAGAGATCAACGACTGTAATTGTGATAGTTTTATTATTTAACCATATCTATCTATTTATAACGAACGGATTTTTATTGTGCCATTTTTGCCAAATGTGTGTGTTGCTCTCGCACAAAATGTGTTTTGAATTTGATTATAATCCTTATTTTTAAAAGAACGGTAATTTTGTTTGACATTTTCGAGAGAAAAAAATGGCGTAACTGATACGGTAAACTCCAGCAGTCCGTGTGGACAAGCATACAGATGATGCCGGCAGGCTAAGCAAATCCAGCATATAAAACAAAAAGTGCTCCTAATGGGGCTCGAACCAACAACCTTTCGCTCCCAAGACGACGTTCTCTCCACTACACTAAACGTGCTAATTAAAAAACATTTGAGCAAATAATTTATTTATATCATGGGTCATGGGTTAATGCACTGTGTTAAATTATCATTCCCACGTTTCCCGGCCGCCACTCTGTTCAAAGGCACAAACAAGTTGACTTGTTTTATGCTTTTTTGCAATTCTGAGGTGTGCAGTTCGATTTTCTTTCTCGAATTGTTTAGAAAACCATCCATTTTACAACATCTGAAATTTAAAATGAACTGCACACCTGGGAAAGTATGATGCCAAGGGCATATTTTTTGCACGTAAATCCAATACAAGAGTTCTGAAAATCGACAAAAATATGACGTCATAACCATTGCTTCGGGACAAAATGGCGCGGTACCCCCCCCCCCCCCCCCCCCCCCCCAAGGTATTCCATGGCAGGTAACTTACCATGGGTATTCGAATCAGTAATTGAAGTTTACAGGGAATTGTTCGGAAAATTCCCCATGGGACCGGTTTTCAGTTTATGATACCGCATAATGGAGAATATACACAATGCGCTCCCCATAGACGATACATGCAAAGTAGGAGGGGTCAAACAATCGGCTCTTGAGCCTCCCATACGTCCATGACATGCCCACGACATTTATAGAGAGTGCTGGGAAAAGCTGTTTTCGAACCCATTTGGTGCGATTTGGTGTGTAGTGTACTTTTGACCATATTTTATTGAAAGTGGGGGGGGGGGGGACACTTTTCCAATGTCAGTTCCCCCAGGGTAAAACCCACTCTGTGATATACCGGCCAAATTCATGCATCCTAAAACCTGGGCACCCCCGCAACTTCAGATTTGGCGGCAAGTTGACAGCCTGGAAGTCATCGTTTTAATTTATTGGGCACACCTTCAATATGTAGGCCGGTGTGAGAGAGAGCCCACAAATAAAAGATGAAAACAGACAAAAAATGAGGACAAACCGAATGCAATTAGGTGAAATGCCACATGCTGAATAGTATAGGCTTAAATTCAGCTCGAATATCTATTGAATCCGCTAAGAGAACTCACACCCCCTTAATATATCATCGAACCCGTGACCATAATTATAAAGATTCGATAGGGCCTATATAAAATAAAATATGGTAATGCATGTGCACTAGTGGGATTTCCCCCTTCCGACCACAGGCATGTCACTCCCGCCCCAAATGCGGTATTAGAAAAGACCCGTGAATCTATGCAAATATCAATTGTGATTGTGGTTGTGGCACCAGTGTTCATTAGGGTTAGAAGGGGGTAAATCATCCAACATGCATGCAAGAGCCCTTCCCAGGCAACACCCACATGTTGCGAATATTTCGAGCTCTGAAGATATTCAACCCCAGTGATATACCCATTCCTCCCACTCAAATATTGACAATTAACTAAACATCGAAATGATTCGGGGTTAAACTTCGTTGAAAGTAAAGTTTCCATACACGTGTTGTCATAAAAAAAACATCCACGTTTTAATCTGAGTGCCACCCTCACTCCTAACTTTAATTTTAAGTAGCCTATGAGTTAATCAGCATATTATAGGGCCTAATATTTACACTCACTCAACACACATCAGGAACAATTGCAAAATGTGTCTCACGGCCCATTGAACCATTCATTAATTCATTAAACAATAACAATAATAAAACCACATTAAATAATAAAACCAATGCCTAATAGTTTGCATAGAAACGGCAGTCACAACAAGGTCCCTAATATACCCCGCTATATATAACAAACAACAAGTATGCCATGCATGAACAAGACGAATAGGGTTTTGGACAGACCCTAGTTTTAGACGCAGCACCGGTACCAGTAGTAAAATCATTATGTAGCCTCAATCACTTGTGTTTAAATTATCAAAAGTCACCGCGGTCAAATACTTCAGCGATCAGTATCAATTAAAGCATGCCTCGATTGATAATCTTAATATATGAGCTACATTGACGCAGATCAGTTGAATATTTCCGCGAACGAGAGCTGTTGAACTGTGCCGTAACAAACGATATTAATCTATTCCCGTACTCGCAACGGATTTTGTTTCAGTTCAAAAATTTCAATTTAAAAATATTTTTCATAAGGATTATTATTAGAAAATTAACAAATTAAATGTATTTCTTTTCTTGCCTGTGATTTGAAGGATGGAAGGGCATTCATTTTACCTGTAACATCCCTTCGTAGCGATGACTTCGTGGTCACGTGACCTTAGTTGCCTAAAAGCGTTAAAATGGCAGCGCCCAGTGTCTTGCCCCGAGTTAATAATATTGGAGTACTAAAGTCGATTTTTTTTTTATTTCTCTCCAAATATCAGACATCGGCAATCGTTAATTCTGGCAAATATGTTCATAAAATAATAATGCTACATGTCTGAACGCTGTCGTTCCATGGCACGGATTTCGTTGATCTTGGATTTTAACTGATTCGATCGATTTTACGTCCAACAGTCTATGCATCAACAGTTATACTGTCTTTACCAACTACAGATGGCATTACTATTATTCCCCGTAATATAGAATACAGTCATCACAATAAGTAACTGACCAGGTAATAAATGTGCTGATAACACTAAAAGTATAACTCCTACATAAACATATTAAATGATAAACATGTTGAAAAATTACTCTTCTTGAATTTGAGATATTACACGCTAAGAATGGCTGATTATTAAGGAAGTTACAATCCCAAATGTACTGTCAAGTCTGATTTTCATTTTCACATTTTCATTTTCAACACGGGGACGTAGACCGGCAAATTATTGATTACTGGTAGTGGTAGTGCTAATTCACCCGTCGATGGCCTGGTTGTTGGATAGTCGGCCGGTGGCATTGTTACGGTTGATCAATACAGCACACACGCTTTACCTGTCATACTCTCCCCGTGTTGAAAAGAAAATGTTAAAATGAAAATCAGACTTGCCCTAACGTTTGGGATCGTAACTTCCTCATTAATCAATCATTCTTAGCGTGTAATATCTCAAATTCAAGAAGGGAAATTTCTCAACAACTTTATAATTAAATATGTTTATGTAGGAGTTATGCTTTTAGACCGGGCTTTTAGAGTTATCAGCATGTTTATTACCTGGTCAGTTACTTATTGTGATGACTGTACTTCTTATCCTGGTGGTGTATTGTCGCCTCAAATCCTCACAAGTAAGAAACCGATTAAACAAGTAAGAAACCGATTAAAGTGTTACATTTGC
This sequence comes from Ophiura sarsii, assembly GCA_035610835.1. Lineage (NCBI taxonomy): Eukaryota > Metazoa > Echinodermata > Ophiuroidea > Amphilepidida > Ophiuridae > Ophiura > Ophiura sarsii. The sequence continues at coordinate 35,734,252 of CM069441.1, read as the reverse complement.
TGGGCGAACGTGGGTCAGGTATTTATTGCCGCTAATCGGGTGTCCGTATAGCGAGTAGACGTATGCATCTTAGTGCGCGGTGCTTAGGCCGACCTGCTGTAGTAAGATGTATGAGATGATTAGACTCATTCTTATATTGAGTACTTTATGATACAATGTATACGACCCTTCTATCGGTAAATACAGTTATATTATAAGTGCAACTGTCAATTAATCCCGAATGACCTTGACTGGGAATGGCGTAGCTGCCTTCACTACTTATAACGACGGATCTTTGGAATCTTTGTCTAAAATACCTTGGGATCCTGGTGATGACTATTTCTAGTAACTAGTTCCAGTCATTGAATGTCCGAAGGAAAAAATACGTTATTATTGTTATCATTTAACGTATGGATTATATGTAAGCTTGGCTGTGTGGTTTCATGTTGACGACGTGTAAAATGCAGAAGCATTGCGAGTTGGGGGGAAGTCTGTATAGGCGTTGGCAACGAGCTCAAAAACAATTTGCTAAGGTGTCAGGCGTGAAATTGCGTGACTCAAACAATACGCACAGGAGACGGTTATTATGGTTCAATTATCTATTGTGACACTGCTGTTACCAGCAATCTGACAGCCTAATTCAATTTTCACTAAAATGGCCGAATGCAATTTCCTGATGTTTAACTGGCATCTATTTGTAATCGAAATCTGATTAAGCAAGTCGTGTGTACTTTCGAAGGTTTAGGTTACCTAGGTATTTATCATCTATTCATACTCTGCAAATGTTGCGCACTATTGACAAAAAAACTGCCTTCAACACAATTAAACCTACAACAGCTGTCCCGTATCATTTGCTTGGTTGGTTACTACTCTGAATGCAATAAATACACATACAAACGCAGGTTTGACTACCTTAACATTTACGACTACATGTATTAACCAAATGATTACTTGAATATACAGGTAGGCTACTTTGAACAGCTACGTCTGCAGAGCTGCATGTAGTACATGACTAAATTTAAGTATTTAAAAAAAGCACACCTGAATAAATCAGGAAGACTTGGAGACGATATTTATCATGCTTATTTTTATCCTTTGAAAATAATTATTGAAACGAAATTCAGTTTACCCACTTAAACTCATTTGATATAATCTTCGGGGGAAATTTCTCAATTCCATTTCTCAGAAAGTTAACATCATTGATACGTATGGTACAAATTGAAAGTAGTCTGGCATTGCTGAATTATTTAAAAGGGGGCGCACCACCAAATAAATAAACTCTTCATGAAATTTTAGTGTTGACAGTCATGTTCACGGTGCTATTTTAGCACTTTCTGCAAACCTTGAGATATAGTGTTTGATATCAAATTCAAGCATTTGTCTTCAATTTCTATATTTTACCAAGATATGGCAAAACCTTATTGAATATTTCTGCGTAGGACACTCCGTAAATTATAAGCGGCCCATTTTCAGACGTGTTTAGAGTCATTTTGTTGGTTATATTTTGAAATATTCTGCAGTACTTGAGAGACACTGTTTGCTCTCAAAACAAGCAAAATTATCTCAACTCTCTAAATTACCGGTAAAAACATAGTCATATCCCTTAACTGTTCCCGCTACAGCGACCAATAGGGCCGCAACCCTATTTTCAATGATACACATATGATACATATTAGGTATCGGCTGTCGTGTACATCCGCGTTTTAGCTAACCGTTTTCAAAATAGTATGATTTGTTAATTATAAAATCATCTAATTAAAATCGTGATTTCAATGTTAAAACTTATTTAACCGAATTGCGTTATTACATAAATGCGGAGTGATTTGGTGGTGCGCCCCCTTAACCCTAACTTTTCTACGTAACACAGGAACAACACGACCAACACCACTTGTTTGCGCGCACACAAGTTCTATCTCATGTAGCTCTCAAATACGGGTATATATAGTCTCCGATATTTTAGCCTGTGAAGCCCTCCCCCCGTGGCTGAGTGGTGGTATATCTCGCCTGTCTAGCAGCCGACCCGGTTTCGATTCCCGTTGCCGGCGGACATAATTGTTCGCATGTTTTATTTAACCTCCTCCCCCTGTTCTTCGTTCCATCCCCCAGTTCCACGATAGGGTTAATACACACACACATTAATACTCCGATGCACACTGGGAATACTATACTTAATGATACAAGATACTGGTATAATAACAGTATCGTTCAATACTGGAACATCAATGTTGCCAGTATCGGTTGATTCTGGTACGATTTTTATGTTTCAGTATCGGGAGATAACACGTGATACCAGTGAGATTTGTACCCGTATTAAACGATACTGGTACAAAATTATGTCCCAGTATCGCCCGATACTGGAACACTGACTTTGTACCAGTACTGAACAATACTTGGTGTTCCAGTATCGAACGATACTAGTACAGTCATGAATATCGGACCTAAAGTACACTTTTCCCGACAAAATACATTTGCTCCACCTTTAATTTCATTGGGACTGATCACTTGCGCTATCATAACATAACAAGTATATTTTATGAAAGAGGTGTCATATTATGGGCACGGAATTGTGCGCACTTAATGTAAATGACAGATTTTTGGTACCGATTATTGATGTTGAATTAGCTAACACATACGCACCTGACCAGGTGTATATCAACAACTACACCGGATGTCAGAGGAACATGGGGAGAGACAATTGCACTAACAACTTTATGTGAGAAGGGAAGATGGCGAATCATGCTTGTTTAGTCCCTTCAAAAAACTAAATAGCTTGCTTTTTTGAAAAAATCGGTCTTAATCGGTAAAGACCACGTATATAGTGATGTTTTCATGTTCATACTGGTTACGTTTTATAGCTGTATGAATATCCTGAATTATAAACTGCAAAAAAACGTTCCAGATCGTCTTTAGAATGATGGAAGCGTTATTAATTTTAACCGGTATTGATTAATGTCACTCTAACGAAATGTTGCCAAATATATATTTACAAGCTCATATTAGTACATGGAATTCGTGGCTTGGTTTGTAACACAAAATGATGTCAATCCTTCAAGTGGTTTAGTTAAGTGCCCTGTTTGTGCTGATTTTCAGCAAAAGCAAAATAGTCGTATGGGCATTTTGCATACTAAGCGCTGTGTTAACTTAGAATAGTATGTCGACCTCTAATAACCCTAACCTACCGGAGCACTACGATTCACTACGGCTAAAACAATGTCAAATGCGCATGCTACATCATCAACCAAGTTGATATGTATGTACGAAATCGCTGTCCGTGCTAGCGTTGCCATGTTGGCCGAGTGGTTATGGCGGCGGTACGGTGATCGGAGGGTCCAGGGGGCGGACCCGGGGGTTTCGTGGCGATTATTTGGGTACAAAATTCATACTTCGTCCCCCTCCCTCGATTTAAACACAAAAACATAGCCTGACTGGTTAGGGTTAAAACACACAATTGTTAGTGCTTGTTAACCCTAACCTATCGTAGCACTACGATTTACTACGGCAAAAACAATGTCCACGCGCATGCTACAGCGTTCGGTTCGATTACGTCATCAACCAAGCTGATTTGTGCGTACGAAATCGCAGCCCGGGCTAGCGTTGGCAGGTTGGCCGAGAGGTTAGGGCGGCGGCGTGGTGATACTTCATCATACTTTGTCCTCCTCCCCCTTTTGCTGGTCGAAGGAATTAAATCGATTGGATATTAACAAATTTAGCTAAACGTAACTGAAAGAAATGTTAACATTTTACCCATATACTCCTTTAGTTAGATTCAATTAAAATTGGATAATTTTCTGGGTAGAACTAGAAGCCCAATGTCTTACTTTAGAAAGTTGTTGTTTTAAAAAATTGAAACTTTAAACTTTAATTTGCCAAAGAAACTAGTGCAATTTCATACTTTGTAAAATCAAAAGATCAAATTTCGATAATTTCAATATACGGTATTATCACTAGAGCAGATTTTAGTTTTAAAACTAGCCCAAATGTGGCTGAAAGTCACCACGTGTGCCAAGTCATCAAGTCATGTGGCAAGATTGTAGACTGCAGCGCCTTGACCATCTTCAAGGTCCCCCAGCATGCGATCAATGGTGTTGGATTGACCAATTTTTGGGTGGAACTTAGAGCCCAACACGAGATTTTTCAAAGTTCTTGTGTTAAGAAGTCACTGTTTGAACTTCAATTTGTTTACAAAACTAGTGCTATTTCAGATTTGGTCAAAAGTTCAAATCTCGAGAGAAGTTACGATATAGAGCAGATTTTTAGTTTAAAAATGAGCCCAAATGGGTCTAAAGGTCGACACATGTGGCAAGGCACATCGCTGAAGTGTTGACTGCCTTTTACGTCGTCCAGACAGTTGGTCCAGGGTGTTCACACCATTCACATCATGTTCACACGTAAATACTAGCGTCATGGCCAGTTCAACCTGTCAAAAAATTATCCCAAACTTGGGCTCAAACTTTACATGTAACTGGAACGTAATGGGTAGCTATGAGTATCCTCTTTTAATGGAGTCATATCGAGACTTGACCAAACATTATGACCTTAATTTCATAAAAATTGAACAGACTTTGAACATATTTACCATTAACTTACCAAAATCATCTGAATTTGTACGCTATTTTCCCTTATCGTTTTTAAAAATTGCATAGATTCCAAAGCTATACCTGAGCAATACTTTATAATATTATATAATTAGTCATTATCACGACGGATTGCTTTAGAACTCGACTAAAGGTCACACATAAACGTTGTTAAATTGTGGCTGAAACGCACTAATTGTAAGTTCGTTAAATTGCAATATTGCCCAATTACATACAGGGGCATTTAGTGGTTGAGAATAATGGCAATTTAAAGTGGCGTTTTATGGTTAATTAAACAAAAATCGGCTGGCATGTTTTATCCGATAGAAAGCATTTAATGAACTTGTGCGTGATTTGAGACAAATATGTTCACATCAGCTGCTGGGGATTTTAATTTTTTAAAGAAAAGTGAAATCGCTTATTTTGTTACTTAGCTTATTTTGTTAGCTTCGAACATGGTCAATCAATTTATGAGTTTCAAAATCGGCAATATTGGTAAAGAGTCAATAATTTCTGTCAGAAACGCTCGACATTTAAAATTCACAATTCTTATGAAAGCTATAAGCTGTTAAATACACGTTAATGTTAGAATCATGAGCACTTTATAACAATGGTACTCATAACTAAATAAATACAACCCTATTAAATGATTATATTTTATAAGATTAGCTAATACACACGCCGACAGAAAAATTAAACAGTGATTATATGTTACTGTTATGATTAAATTCAGTCATAATAAAGCTGCGTGTGATACGCACAGCGGGAGAGATAACAAGACGTTACCGTGAGCTAAAATTAAAGCAACATCTTATATGTCGTGCCCGAGAACAACAATATTTACACATTGAGATAAAAAACCTAATACACACAGCTGTCCAGATTTTATTGATGAGACTAGTAGTATATTTTGTCAGCAAATGTTGTCAAAAATGTTCCTGTTTTATTTAAGTTGAGACATTCTGATTAAAATTGGGTCATTTTTAAAGTTTTAAGCTCTCGAATCGGTAAAAGATTCTTCATCATTAATACAAACATTATGAATAATAACAATATGTAACTGGCTAGTTTTGACATCAAAATTTCAAGTGTTTTAGACCCACCCTATGTGTAATGAGCTTTTAGTCTGCCAACACAGTTTTAAATGATCGAGTGGTGAGTTTAGTGGTTAACCATGATATTCATCTCTGTTTAATTCCGGAAATGACTACTTTTTTTGCTTAATGGGGCAATCATTGGAATGGATCGATATTCAATCAGTATTTCCCTTCCTTATTCTGTTATTCAATTTGGCGCGGAAATTGTTACACTGTCACTTCAGACATAGGATGTACTTGATGAGACGTAGAAGTAGGTCGCGCTGATGGAAGACTGTTAAAATAAAGGTGTGATATCCATAAAATGTAAGCTTAAGCCATTACTGGTGCCGTTAGAGCAAACTAAATTGGCAGAACAGATAACCATACCACTTTTTGGTTAAAATGTGGAACCCAGAAATGACTACTCAAGTATTTATAAGAATATGATGATACATTATTTCAAATTGTATATCCCTGTTTTCAAAAATAGTAGCTCTTCAATTTTTATGACCGGGGAGCAATTACGTTTAGATAAATTCAATTACGTTTAGATAAATTCAATTGTAATTATTCTTAACGTGAATGTGTAGATGTGTATTAGAAATTGCAAATACACAACGTTTAGAGTAGCGCGAGTAATATGATATGTTAATAGACAGTATCCCGGGAGTGCAAGTACAGGAAAATGAACATTAAGACTAAATCCACCTGTGGCTAACAACACTGTATAATACTAAAACAAATAATATGACACTTATACAGTAGCCCGGGATTCCTAGCTTAGGGAAATGAATATTAAGACTAAATCAACCTGTGGCCAACAACACTATATAATGGTGACATTTGGTGTTTGAAATTTTCCGGCGGAGGATATTGGTTTGTTGATTACTTTAACAATATCTGCTCTCCCCCCCCCCCCCCCCCCCCCCAGGAAAAAAACAGTAACTACATTTTTGGATGGACTGAGACAAATACAATTTTTTTCTTCTTTTCGCAGTGCCTCTGAAGAGATCATATCATTCAAGAACATAACTATGGTACAGACAGGTACTGGTAATACAAACATCTTTATTCATACTTATCAACTGCAAGAAACACATAATTGTATTTTTTCAGTTCATCAAAAATGTAGTTACTGCGTTTTTCCTTTGGGGAAGGTAACAGTAATAAGGGAGGTCGTGGCAGCCATCTTTGATTGTACATCTATGTATATCGTCCTTTTCATTATCAAAATAATTATACACATTGATTTAAGCATTTTTCGATGTTTCCGATTAGATTTTGAAGACAAAGTAAGCTTTCATCTGGTAAATTTCATGATTTTAGCCATTTTTGGGGTCCAGTTCAAAATGATCTTCCGTCTGCACATGCGCATATTTTCTGTAGGTTTCATATGAATGAGTTCAGATGATTAGTTAGTTATTCTATCAAATCTCTCAAACTAAATGGGTTTTTTTCTCCACACAATTGGTGATTCACTGTCCGGGAATCTTTCAATGAAAATGGGCTATTTGAAATACTGATATTTATATACTTTTTATTTAATTGTTTCTCCTTACTTTTTCCTCTTATACTACATATTTCAAATTACACAGGGATTAAAGTTATTGTCTTAGGTACCTAAGACTAAATCACCCTGTGGCTATCAGCATTGTATAACACTAAAACAAAATAATATTATGATACTTAGACCATAATTATTCAAAAGAAATCGAGATTTATCTGCTTCTGGTGTCGTGTTTATGCTATCTTCTTACCACGTGTTTTAGGCAAACAGTTCAAATTTTCTGCCAAATAACTGAATAAGCAGTGTCCAAAGTGTGCTTACTTTAAGCTTATGCTATGACGCCATAGTTCATACTTATATATCCAAAAGGGTACTGTTTGTTTGAAAGACAAACGTTCATACTTTGTATTGATCAAACTATCCTTTCATATAATCACTCATGCATCCAGACCCATACCATGATCACTGTCATTGACTGACCCTCGAATACTAAAGCAAAGAACACGATAGTAAAACAGTAGCCCAGCCCGGAAGTGCAAGTATAGGAAAATGAACATTATGACTAAATCACCCTGTGGCTATCAGCATTGTACACTAGCAACCAAAAATATTAGGACACTTGGTTATGGTGTCAAAATCATCCCATATATTCAATTTGGAGTGTAATATTTCACTACGAGTTGAACAAATGTGTTGTTGAATCTCTTCTCATTAATAAATTCATATTTCCTACAACATCTGCTAATTCAATTCCATGCAATTGCAGAAAACATGTGCCTTCTTGAACCATACAAATTTCCCATTGGAAATAGCTCATGAATAATTCATCAACCTCAATATAGCCAATGTTATCCTATGGTGGGTCTGACAATGTTGACGTCCTTTCAAAAAAAACTTCTGAATTGTTTGTCAATTGATACATTCAAGCAAAAATAATCCCAATATTGTCACTAGTCTTTAATCTCTCACACATATTGACACCTGATCTCTTCATTCATCTTCATAATAAGATATCTGGGAGGGAAATTTAGTTTCATTTTGACACCTTTACCTTCATATTTTGAATGGAAACCAACTAAATTCTTTCATAGCACCCACATAACCTGGGTACACTGACTACACAGGGCTATCATTTCATCATGACTTATATTGTTGTCAAGCTATATGACTACTCAAAATAACTAAATATACATGAACCAATGCACCCTTAATCACTGAAATATTGTTACAAATGTTTTCCTTTTAAATAATAATGTCTTAAGTAGGAATATCATCCCAAATTTATTGTAACAAACTTTTAAGAACTTTCCATTAATGTTATAACCAGAGAATACCATAAAGCTAACACAGTAGTTCAATAGATTCCCAGTGTTTTCTCTCAATTTGCAGCTTGTAAGGTGTCCTAATACTTTTTGTTGCTAGTGTATAATACTAAAACAAATAATATGATACTTAGACCGTAGCCCGGATGTGCAAATATAGGAAAATGAACATTAAAACTAAATTCCCCTGTAGCTAACAGCATTGTATAATACTAAAACAACTATTTTAATACTTGGACAGTGGTGCGGGAGATGCAAGTAGCGGAAAATGATCATTAAGACTAAATCCCCCTGTGGCTAACAACACTGTATAATACTAAAACAAATAATATGATAACTGGACAGTAGCCCGGGAGTGCAAGTGTAGGAAAATGATCATTAAGACTAAATCACCCTGTGGCTAACAACATTGTAAAATACTAAAACAAAATGTGATACTTAAACAGTAGCCGGGAGATCAAGTATAGGAAAATGATTATTAAGACTACGTCACCCTGTGGCTACCAAACATTGTATACTATCAAAACAAATAATACGATACCTGCAATAATGTAACGAACAAAACATCGAAAGAATAGAGTTGAACAGCCTCAGTCAAGCAACAATATAATATAATATTTAATATTGTAAGGTAGCTGCTTTGAAACTTTTGAGAAGATATCTCTTAAACTGTGATCCAAAGCATTGCCAAGAGCAAGATTTGAATTAAAGTAAACACCTTAGCGTAGAATACCGAGACTATATACATGATGTACTCGAGCAAGACTTCGAGTGTCAATTTATATTCCTTATCAACTATAGCACATTTTGGACGTCTAATGCATCCTCGTTAAAAATTATGAATAGAAAATATCATAGATGAACAAGTTGCAGTCATTTTTAGCTTCCACTTCCAATGAATATTACATGAACTTTGCAAATACTGATACATTTTTCCAAACTGAGATTAAGAGGAAATATATATTCTTTTCATAAATAAACGCGATATTTGTTCAAACTTCATATATCATGCAATAGAGATAGGTTGTTTAATGAATGTCTACACAATCTGATTCTAGCCATTGAGAGGAATAAACGTTTATAGCTTTTAACTTTAATACAGGGTGTCCCAAAAAACCAACAGCTAATTTTGACAGAGCTCTAGATTGACTTTTAAGCCATGGATTTTAATCATGGTTATACATTATAAAAAGCTTAGCATCTCTACATTTACGTGGTGAAATGATAATTAAGATTAGTTAATCTATTTTCAAATTATACGCTTGTAAATAGAGATATGTCGAAAACCTGTTCAACCGATTTGACGGGAAATTGTCATGTTTATACATTCTGGAAACCTTGAAATCTCCCAAATCAATTGTGTATAAATAATCAACATTGTTAAATTGGTTTTCATATCACGCGTGATCAAAGACATATATCGAAATCCAGTTCAACCAATATAACAGTCAGTTTTAGCTGCATTGTTATGCAGCCTAATTATTCAATATGAACCGTAAAATGTCTGCTCATCCGAATTTCTGTTAATATAGATGGTGAAATAGCTACATCCAGTATTTTGTTGAAGATTTGCCAAAGCAAAATTTATTAAAATTTAAAAATGTTTGTTCAACTCGTAACACAATTGTTGTGTATCGATGCATTCAGTAACGTGTAGTCCTTTGTTGTTACAACTCATTACACTTTTGCATTATAATCTTAAATTTTGAAAACATTTTAATTACCAACAATATTAACACACTCATTTCAACTTCGCAATATTTCTCGCATTCTATTCCTCGGTATCACTCAGAATAATCTAAGTCGGCTTCAACGCTTACAGAACTGGGCTGCCAAACTGATATTTTGTGCTAAAAAGATGATCATGCAATATCATTCTTAAAAGAACTTCACTGGCTACCAATCAATGAACGGATTCATTTCAAAATACTTCTCATCGTGTTTAAGCGCATTAATAACATTGCTCCATCATATCTTGCTTCAAAACGCTGTCTCTGTATGCTCCTGCACGTGCTGGCCTTCGCTTTCAACAGACTCTACTCGGCTACAGCAGCACTTGTTGCCAGAAATCTTAAATCTGCTGCTGACAGTTCATTCTTTTTTGCAGCGCCTACTCTCTGGAACAATGTCCCACGTACTCTTCGTTCTGCGGTGTCTGCTAATGTTTTCAAAAAACAAGTGAAAACTCACCTATTTCCTTATTAATTTTGCTCTTTGTATATATAATATTTTGTTTTTATCATGTTGTTTTCTTTGCTAGGTTGTATATTCTTTGTATCATCATAAATTGCTGTGATCTAAATGAAATGGTGGTATATAAAAGCTTATTGTATTGTATTGTATAATATGTTCAATATGGCACATAAACAAATATAATGTATTTACAAATTATAAAGGGATGAACGGAGCGTTGCTGTGGGTCAAACGACATCGAGGGGTTAACATCTGGACAATCCTGTACGAGTTAAGTTAGCCATGGTTTTAAGCTAAAGCCGCGTTAGTACGACCCATAATAGGTTTTAATGACTTTGTCAATTGCTGGGAACCGTCTCGTCCTGGTACCAGTGATGAATCTATTGTACAGTGTTAATCACTTGTGTTTAGATAATAAAAAGTCACCGCGGTCAAATACTTCAGCTATCAGTGTTTATTAAAGAACAGTTCCATTAGAAAATCTAAGTAGATGCGCAGCATTGACCCGCATACGTATCTACCTAATAGTATTGTATTAATTTAAACTATGTTGATCCGTTCAGTGGTCAATCCATATCAACATCATTTGGCCAAATTCCCGTACGTAATTGAACGTGGTTTTAAGCTAAACACATCGTTAACTAAACGCAATTTTTTAAAACTTAAACACTCTTCTAACCACTGAAAAGGTATGGGTGTAGTTTAACGCGCGTTTAACTAAACTCATGCATCAATTGTACGCCTTGAATGAATAACCATAACCCTGCTAAATCCAACAGAATATAACGAGACAATCTCTATGTTCCAGCCGGCGTGCAAGTTTTTCGAGGATAAAATGGACCCAGGCTATATACGCGGCCGAATATACTCGGCAAAGTAGCCTTACACCCGTGGTGTAGTGGGGAATCGTTCGCCGCTGGTGCTGGAGGTACTTGGTTCAAATCCCGGGGGGCGGGTTGCGGTTACCTTTGGGGTGACTTTTCTCCGCGCAGAAAAATGCCCGAATGGGTTAGTGTTAATGAACCTTAACGGTGCAAGCAGAAGGGCAGATTATTAAGTTTTTAAAAATACACGTGCATTTGAGGAATTTGGTAAATATATATTGTAACCCATTTGTGCCACAATACATTGAATACCTGTAAACAGTGAACGCGCGACCACTATGGGAACGAGATTTGCGGAGTTTAAAATAGGGTTTTGTTAAACACGTCGTTTAAAAGATAAACTTGCGTTTAATTTAGACACGAATTTAGTTAGACACATCATTCATCTGTTTGTTTGACGATCATTTCGATCCTGGAATAGAAGTTATCCATGTAGCCATGTGCAACAGATTACAAAGAGAAATCACACCAGACCTATTCTACATTCAGTTGCAATTATGTATCAAGATGAATGAGATCTGCAAATTACTGATATCGAGTACGTGATAATATCGTATAAACTGCACATAACATCAGTAATAAGATTACGCGTACAGATGTCGATTGAACCGAGTTACCTCCACTAGAGCTGGGGCGATGACATACCTTCCAACACTTACGCTTAATGATGACCATTTGAGATGGTCAACCCCGAATTGAGTATCAAATTTGTAGTATAAAAATGTGTCAAATGCGGCTTTAGTGCATATTGAACATAATCTGTTTACCATTGCTAAGATATTTTGACCTTCAAAAGAGGGGAAGAGCGATTCCATTATTAGCGTCCAAATAGATTGTAATCTTGATCTTGATAGACATATGGCTACACCTTAGGTAGGGTAAAACAATACAGGTTTGTGTTAAGTTTTATTTCTTATTTACTGGTAGGGAATTGTAAATTTAATCTTGGATACTAATCCGCTGTACTGATAATCGAATCTTGGATATTGTTCCACTTGATGGCTATCCGGGGAGCGAATTTATTAACCGTAACAAACATTTGGCTAAAACAATGTATACATGTATCGCTGTATTGCTGTACAATGTACATGTGCATGTGTATACTATACGCTACTCCGTCAAGGTATCCAATGTTTGTTATGGTAAATAACATCGCATCCGGGGAGGAGGTAAGGAAAATAATTCAGATGACTTGATTGTATGTGGAAGTAGTAGAAATTACTTTTGAATTCTAATTTCTATTAATTATGTTGTTACTTTTACAATATGACGCTAAATTAAAGAGAATTGACATGAATTGAAGCTGCATGAATACATCTATAAAATGTTACGCGGGAGAGCGGGCATTGGGAAATGGACATTATAAATCACATATAACTATAACGAAGTATAAAATAACATATTACATTCTATATAGTGGGTGCAATTTGATTGGTTTTGGCTTATTTTCAGCCGATACGCACTATATATTATAACACCGATAATATATAGTTTGGGTGGGGCTTAATTCATACCTTAAATTACGTATGCTCATCGCGTTAAGATGTTCAAGCGCGCCCTACACACAGTTGCCGGCGCATGAGTTCTGCGTATAATAACGCATCGTTGCCGTGTGTGCGTGTATTCGAACCAGAAAATTAGTACACAACTCGCTGGATTCGCCGATCTTATGAAGGGGAAATTTGTTGTTCGATAAAATAAATATAACAAAAGCGTTATTTTTATGATAAAAGATCAAAATAACCAATAAACTAAATAAGAATGAAAATAAAATATGGTTCGTAGCTGTTTTGCTATATACGTTGGTTTCATTATGTATAGGCTGTGCCATATTTGTGTCGTTGTGTACGGTCGCCGGGTACAGTAAATATGGTACAGCAAATACATTATGAGAGCAACGTTTATCGTAAAACAGTTACGAACTGTAGTTTATTCGCTAAATAAAATTAGAACAATTAGAGGAATATGGGGAAAAGGTAGGTATGATGGCCTCAGATAGCAACAGCAACAGAAGACAACCCACCAGCAACTACAGGGTGAATATAAACACTTAATTAAAGTTAAGAAAATGTCGACAACCGATTTCAAACGCAATAGCAATATGTGTAAGCTACTACAAATGTAGCAGCAACATAAATTACATAATTCTTGGTACCTTTTAATAATAAAGTACTCAGAGTAATACGTATAATAATTAGACGTAATATAAGGGAGCGTGTGCAAGACAGAGTACCTTGTTACTTACGCATTACACAATCCCCTAATTTTGATATTATTTTCGTGCTTTTAACACAATGCCGCCATTTAGCGATTGAAATTGTCCGCCAACTGTTAAATAGAGGATTTTGTCATGCCATCGGTCTAGTGCAGTATTAATGAATGGTGAAAATGTATGAAGTAGGCCTACTTATTTTAGTTTTCCAAGGCACAACCAAATAAGCGTAAAATATGTAACATTGTCATCCGAATTATAGCGATTTGATCATCCTTGACGTTACTTGTATTTGTACCATTTTAATCAGAATTATATTCAGAAATTATTCAATTTCTTTATCGTGATTATGTGTCAAATTATCAAAGATAGCTGATATTCATATTCCGTTATAACATTTGTCCTGTAACCATCAAAGAAATATATAGGAGCGATTGATCAAATTCAACACAGTCAAATATTCGTAGAATAGTAGCACTCGTTTCATTAGGCGTGTAGGGTGTATTCGGTGACCGGGAAAACTTATTTGTACATGTAATGTTTCAAACGCAGCTGTTGAAACGAAACTAGCATTTATAATGAAATTCTATTCGATTATTTAAATATTTTGACGCGTCAACTACATGAATAGATAAAGGGAATGCGGTATATAAACGGTTTACATGTTATTGTGTGGACAAAAAAATTGCCAGATGGTAAAAGATCATCGAAAACGTGAGTGAGGTTGTATTGCCACTCGGTCTCTGTTCTTCGTAGAGGTCCGTTTCTTTCTGATTTCTATAGCTTTTCGAATCCATCTTTTATATCTGTCTTGCTCCGAGTCCACAACGTGGTATGTTATAGCCAATTTGTTGATCGATGCCTTTCTCCCTGCTCTTGTGGTTATTGTATTGTTAGCCTTTTCAGCCTCTTTTTTCTTCTTCACCGAGTCTAGTGCCGAATTGTCTCCCAGTTTCCCCGATGTAGCTTTTTTCACAATTTTTAGATGGAATAGCATGAATCACGTCCAAAATATTGTTAGAATCACGTTTGTCTTTGGGATGCACCACTAGATTCCGAATTGTGCAGTGTGGTTTCAATGCCGTAGAGATTCGGCAAGATGTCATTGTTCTTGAGACTCGTTCGGAGACCCCTTTAACGTATGACAAGACAACAAACCCACGTTTCCTGGTGTCCTCATCTGTCTTGGTGTTTGCAAAATGCGCCGTGAGTCGTCAAGATCATCACTACCAAAAGTGTTGACACAGGATACAGTCGTATCTGGAACGTAAACGTGAGTACCTTTACTCTGGATCGGTATAATAAACATTCCATGTCATATTACAATCAACAACAATACTATTTTACAATATTGTGTTCTATACTACTATAATCTTGTTGATTTATGTTGAATACGACGTTCAAATAATGATTAAAATAACACATTTTGTTCACACACAATACAATGACTTGTAATAACAGTTATCGAAACAAATTTTGAATTGATTGGTTGAATATAATATCATATCACTACTACAGTAGATAGGAACAGTATAAATCAAATGGCGCTTCCCCTTACAGAAGGGGGTGCTAGCATGATTCAATTTGAACCTTTTGAGAAGGCACTTAAGATTACTTGGATTCGTAGATTGCTTAAGCATAACATTGATAGTGAGGTGTTTAACTTATTCAAAGTGAATACTCCTATTAGTAATTTTGATTACTCCTATTAGTAATTTTGATTACTCCTATTAGTAATTTTGATTACTCCTCTGGTACTTATTGGCATAGAGTTATTAAAGAGAGTAAAAATGCCTTTTGGAAAAGTGTATTTTCAGCCTGGAAGGATTTCACCGTTTTGCTTAAACCACAACATATTGATGTTTTAAGTTCCAGTATTTGGCACAATCATAAAATTAAGGTGGGGTATAGGTGGATTTTGTATAAAGATTGGTATAGACATGGTATACAATATGTTAACGATCCGTTAACTTCAGAGGCCGAGTTCTTATCTGCTGAAGAGATTTATACAAAATATGATGTGAGAACAAATTTTCTTCACTGACATGGTATTATAAAGGCTATTGGGAAATCCTTTCCTGGTCTTTTAGGTCGGACAAATAATTCTCTTGCACTCCCATTACAAGGCTTTCATGTCAAAACT
Source organism: Ophiura sarsii (assembly GCA_035610835.1). Taxonomy (NCBI): domain Eukaryota; kingdom Metazoa; phylum Echinodermata; class Ophiuroidea; order Amphilepidida; family Ophiuridae; genus Ophiura; species Ophiura sarsii. Next base: position 35,718,359 of record CM069441.1, on the reverse strand, counting down.
GTTCTTATGGATCCAAAGGTTTTACAATATTTTATTAACAAATAATAAGGTCCAATACAAGTGTATTCACAAACGGAACATTCTCTTGCCCCCACTTTTTTAAGTGGATTGGCATAAGGTGTGTTCATACAACTGGAAATGTACTTCCAATTTCGTCTTCTTAGCAGAATCTTGGGGACAAATACTCTCATGGTTAAAATTGTCAAAACAATTGATCCCTTGTGCACTTTTTGTGGTGTTGCAGATGAGAGGTTTTTTTTATTTATTTTGGGATTGCAGCTTTGCCAAGAAAGTATGGAGAGATTTCAATATCAATATTACACTGAGTAAAGAGCTTGTTCTGTTTGGAAATTGTTTGTACAACGACTATGTGTTCAATAACAATATCCTTCTGGTTCTAAAATTATGTGTTTACAAAAGTAAGGTTAAAAAAGACAAACCGTCCTTTAGCTATGGTACAATTGATATAAAGAATTTTTATTTGAAAGAAAAGTTTATGTACAATACTAATTGTAAGCAACAAGTTTAATGATTTTGTTGTTGTTGATAACACTGACTAATGATCATATCGTACGTTGATTATGAATTGTACATTGATTGGACTCTTGATGAAATGATAATAAAATATGCAAGATAAAAAAATATCACCACCGATCGTATAAACACCTTTCCACACCCATGACGGCTATAAGTACAAAAAGGAACTCTATGAATTAACTTTCATGACACGTATTTACTGTTGGTATGAGACACTGGACATTGTCAGATATCCGTCTCTTCATTAACACTTAGGTTAACTGCCCTACTGTAAAACTATCTCATGTTACAGAGAATGCTTTTAGTCTAGAAATGTAATCCGCCTAAAAAGGCTGTCGGAGTACCGCAAAGGAATGACTGGAGATTATGTGGTCGAAATAAGATAAATACTCTATTTAAGGTATTTCTTACTAATGATTAATTTGAACTTGAGTAGGTTTATTTATTGCCAAATATAAAACCATAGAAGCCAGACAGAAAATCCTTATTTTAAGTGAATCACGTTGCTACTAGCACTATGATGTGATACATTTTATCCTGATGGAATGAATCTATAAATTAAAATGAAGAACATCGTCAATATCATTCAACAATTCATTCATTTGAATAGGTTTTCTGACCAGGTGCTTTGATGTTAGCTAATTTAATATCAGTAATTCTAAATAAACACACTTTTTTGCATTTATATTGCTAGACGTATGGCATTTCAGATAAAGTAGGTCACTTTACTCTAAGTGACATGCTTGAACATACTGTTCAAAGTCATAGTTCATGGTTTGTGTCAAGATTTAATATGTTTCGATGTAGTTGAGCTGATGATCTTACCTTGTATTGAATTAAGATAACACACAGCGTCAGCGTCAGCGATTATAAACTCAACGCGGGAAGATTTCCGATTCATTCTGAGCCCGAAAAAGACCATATAAAGGCCGATCCATGCCAAAAAATACATTATCTACTTACAAAAAAAGACACGATAAGTTCGACAACTTGTTGGCACTTTTTGGTCAAAATTTCAAAAAACATATTAGATCAGGTTTAAAAAAAAGTCCCTAAGTTAGTGTCTTAACATCAACATCAACATTATTGTTGTTAGCTTTGTTTAAAAAAAATGGGTCAAAAAAGTGAATTTTGTGATTTTCTCAAATAATAAAAATTGTGGGTCAAAATTGACGCCAAATTTGGATTCTCTGATCCATTTCTTTTCCAAAAATGTATACTTTTAAATGCATTTGATTATTAGTTCAATAATTACAACACTCACAAAGTTCAAAAAATCAAATCAAAAACTTCCTCGAGTCCCCCTTAAGGCAGAAACAAAATCTGAAAGAAACAAAGAAGGACATGTTACTAATGAAATCTCGCGGTAAGATCTTTTGCATTTCATACTGCTCTTCCAATAACGATATCATTGTGTTGTTGATATACATGCAAGATCACGAGCAGATTTCTATTAGAACTATCACTGCTGCAGTATCAATAACAATTAATGTCCTCTCACAAACCTCTCACACTGTGAACAACTACGTGCGCTATCATAAATTAGAAGCCAAAAGCTCAACAGCGTGTCGCTAGTGATTAATAACGATATTCTGTGGCGACCAGATACTCCACAATGGCAGGATCCGTATTTCCATAAAAGCTGCAGTATGAAAATGTTCTTATGTACTGAGTTCCAAATTTCTCGTTGTTTCTATTTCACCAAAATCCAAATGTTACCATAAAATAGAAATCATTGAAATATATATTTGTCCGTCGTGGGAAATTAAAAATAAATATTTTAATTTCATTCTGTAGTAGTATAACTAACTGTTGATGAGCTACGCCTATGACAATTAGAGTGTATTAAGGATGTTTCTATGGCTAGCAACAAGATCTTGATATTGGAGTATAAGGTAGAGCTGGTTGAGTACAACAAAAAAGTGTTTTACTGGAGGTGAATCGGATGTACGGTTCAAGAGATATAACAATTTTAAGTAAATTTAAATTCTTTTGTTTTATATTATTATTAGAGGGCAGTCTAGTTTCTTTTGTTTTTTATGGGGTTTTTTACTCCCTAGGTAAAATGTTCTTTACAAAAAAAGTGTTTTTGATTTTGCTCTAATCTTTTTATTGAAAACTTCATTTGATTCCCGCAGCTCAGGAGAGTTGTTTAACCAACATAAAAGGTTAAACAAAGTAAGTCCCCCCTAAAATTAGATCACGTTTGTTTGCATAACTACACACACAATTGGACGTTTTGAGAGATTGAAACACTTATGAAAAGAAAAAACGCGTGGCTACCCATAACAAGTTTCACTCTTTCAATATAATTATTACTATTCCCAAAATAGTCACATTTCCCCAAAAATGAAGTTTTCAGGAAAGGATCAAGATCCTATACGAGTTTGTTTGCATAAATCTACACAAAATTAGGCGTTTTGAGAGATTAAAACTTTTATGAATAAGAAAAATACTTGGCTAACAAACACATAGTTTTTTTCTTCTTTTCAATACCATGTTTGCTTTTCCCAAAACAGTCACATTTCCCAAAAAATGATGATTTGCGAAAAGTGGCACTTTTCAACGATTCGGGGAAGTTATTGATGTGAATGGTGAATAGTATTGGCTAATAATAGGCGTGATTTTTTTATTTTAAATTCATATAAAGACCAGCTAAAGAAAGAAGAAACTTTCTTTTAATTGAAAATAAAGACATTCGATTTTTTTTTAAAGCACCGGAGACATTCTTGTATATAACTTTCTTGTATCAAATGTGACTGTGTTGGGAAAAGTAAACATGATATTGAAGCGGCAAAACTTTGTATTGGTAGCCAAGCGTTTACCCATTTCATAAATGTTTCAATGTCTCAAAACGTCTATTGTGCGGCGTTATACAAACAAACGTGATCTAATTTAGGGGGGGGCTTACTTTTTTGAACCTTTTATAATACCAATTGGCAATGCATTTAGTAATGTGCATGAACCTGAAAACATTAATCAAGTGCATTAATTAGCCCCATTTGTTCATAACATAAGTCATCCATAGATAATTAGGTGTAATTAATTATGCAGATGTGTTACAGCCTCCCGTAGCACAGGAAGGTTTTTAAAGATTGTAACTAACAAGCTATTTTTTTTGTAAAATTAATTAAGCATTTTAGTATAAAGTATATATTTTGCAAATTGCCAGGGGGTCAAAAAACTATAAAAAACAAAAGAAATGAACGCTTCAATTTTGCTTTATTCTTGACACTAACATTGTCATATCGTTTGAACTGCTCACCTTATGACGTTCAAATTTCATATTATTGTGGAGCTCAACAAGCTCCATAAAATAGCACAAAAACACACACCATAGTAACAATGATGAGTAGAATCCGGTGGATGTATATGCGAGCTCACTCGCCCTGCGACTCTTACTACTCGCACTGACGTACGGCACTGACGATGCTCTCCAGCGCTTATGATTTATGAACGACGTGACTATAAACATGATTCCATGAAATAAACTGTGGACCTCTAGATTTTGTAAATCTGAATTTTATTTGTATCTTCACCCTCGAATTACGTTACGTTACGTTAGGTGAGAACTTCATGAAATAAAGCCTTTTACACATTTGTCGTGTATGAGGGCATTTATACGCATACTTTATGAAACGGTACAAGGCATAATGACTTGAATTATAGGAAAATATATCTTTTCTGAACCTGAAGTTGTGAGTCTAATCAAATCAAATGAATAATTTATTATTTCTAAACAACAAGTGTGCGGTATTATTGTTGCAGGTCGGGGATCTGTTTTGGATAGACTGTGCAATGGACTGGGTTAAAGAATTACGTGACTTGTTTTACGATCATGATTCTTGTTGAAACTGTTCGTTAAGCAACAAACTGTAGTATGATAGGGTTTTTTAGAAGTATACATCTGTTTGTCACTTGACCATTTATAGTGCTCAGTGGTGAGTGATTTCCTGTCACTTATTACTCTCCCACGCTACTCTTACTGTTTCAAAAAAGTGCTTGATTGAAACCAAGTACAGATAGCTGTGAATAGAATATACAGGGTGTACAAGCTTTATTTCTCCGGGAAATTATGAGTCTAAAGTATAAATGAAAACATATTTTGAATCCAAACTTGCCCCCTATTCTAATAGCCTGAACTAAACGGTTTGGTAACATGACTCACAACACCATTTTGTTCAACCCGGATGACGCCAGGTGTGCGTAACTGCAAACACGTGATGCGTTGGCAAAAAAAGGATTTTTATTTGGCTTTATTTCAATAAATTTAAAAGTTTAGTTTTTATAACGTTTCTAATAAAGATAATTTTAATCTGACATTTAATAAAAATGCCATGGAAAAGTTAAATCTTCATTCACTCTCGACTTCTCTTGCCTGCCTTTTATTTAGGGATCACGACAAAACTCGACCGCCGGTTGACCGACGGTTACGGCCGGTTCCGCCCGGTTCTCACAAAACGTGTCGTCTGTTATAATATACACACATAATGAGGTCAAATAGTTACACTCTGGTGAACACGACCGGTTGATACTGCCTCGTCACACGCGTGAACAATAAAGTCTTGAAGTAATGGGTTCTCAAGTCTCAGTTGACAACCAGTACAATACAGCTATTGATTTTCGCTGGGTTGGCTTTTTCAATCTGTTTATAGCTCAATTAACTTTTTAAAATCAATACCGAAAGTATATGAATGGTGTTTTTTTTATAGAACGATTATAGAGAGAGCTATTATGACCGCAAAGTAACAGATTGATAGTGTAAATTGGTCTGGTTACAGCATTAAGTCAACCGGCGGTTGTTCAGTGTTGCATGCGTGAATATTCATATACCAGTAAAACATTTGACCTGAACGAACCGGGCGGAACCGACCGTAACCGGCGGTCAACGGGCGGTCGAGTTTTGATGTCTTCCTTTATTACATTGCGCATTGTACTCCACGTTTACGAAAGTGCATTGTTCATATTTGAAACAATTAGACAGTATAATGGATTCTTACATTCCAACAGCCAGAATTGTTCCCTGCTCGCTACAATACAGTTTACCTGGAATAAAAACAGGTTCTTTTAACACTAGAAAACCTACATTTTGTATCATGTTAGCCATCATCATTCGTACGGATGGTATAAATAAACTGAGAAAGCACACGGTGCATGGTACTATTAAACAAAGCTTATAGTGTGGAAATTATAGTGTGGCCTTACACTTACACTTACAATTTAATGGGAAATATAAGCTACGCCTTTAAATACCCCATATCTTTCCAATGTCTATCGAGCTCCTTTTTGAAGGCATACTTCGGGAGTTTGTTCTAATTGATCTATAACTCGTTTTAAGAAGAAGTCTGCTCTGCACTTTAGTGATTTGTCTAGTCTTGGTTTGAAGAGTTTAAATTGTGTCCTCTAGTGTTTGTGTCTGCTAGTTGAAAGGAGTAGCTTGGTTGTGTCCTTTCGAAACCTTTCCACGCTACAGCATTGATCATGCGTATCCCTTCGTGAAAACTACCTATGTTCATTTTGACAGCTCTAGTTTCGTTTAATAAAATTCATGATATATTGATGTTGTGTGATGGGGACTACTTGCGACGCTTACGATTTTATCAGAAACAACATCTGAACGCGTCACAGGCGTGTCACAGATCACGAAATGCGGAAATACAATGATGATGGTTTATATTTAAAGTGTTAACCTAAATTTGAATGAGATATAGGGTGAGGATAGCCTCACGGAACGGATACACATTAAATATACATTTTGATTGCATATATATATATATATATGCATGTATATACATATGTATACATATATATATAAGAAGCAAGTGTCAATATTATCCTTGCAGCAGAAATAATAAGTTGAACAAACTGAATGATGCCGTGGCGGTTCTAAGAGAGATTAAAGGGCTATCAAATGGTTCAGCTCTTAGACATTTCTTTATCTTCACGCCAAAAGTGATTGTTTAGGCAAACATACTTCCATCAGAAATGAGTTAATGATGCTAACACAAAGACCCGAATCAGTATTGAAATACAGAATGGGAGTAGAAACACACTGATAATTATTGTGTGCATTTAGCTCATTCAAGATTTCCAAACCGGTTTTTTTTTATATGGGATTGATCCATTGCTATGCGGATTATATTCAGCTCTATGTCAAGTTTGATCCTAAGATCCCTGGTGATCGTGAGCGTGTCCTCAATAACCTGTCTGCTTGCATATCTGATATTACCTCTTGGATGTTACACAACAAGTTGCAGCTTAATCAGGATAAGACTGAGTTTTTCATAATTGCCACAAACAGAGCTCTCACCAAACTTCCAGATATTGTATTAAATGTGGGAAATCTCTCAATAAAACCATCTGCCAGTGTTAGGAACTTAGGCGTTGTTTTTGACGGCACTCTAAATATGTCTACCCATGTTAGTAAGCTTTGTAAGACTTTGAACTTCCACATTCGTAACTTATGGCGGATTCGTCGCTTCCTTAGCCAGGAAGCGTGCCATCATGCCGTCAGAGCACTTGTCTTGTCTCGCATTGATTATGCCAATTCCCTCTTGTACGGAGCACGTGAAGCTGATCTAAAACGTTTGCAACGTATCCAAAATAAAGCTGCCAGACTAGTTTTTGCATGTGGACGAGACAGGTGCTCTGTCAAACTGTTGCGTTCCTTACACTGGCTCCCACTCAAAGAAAGAATACATTTCAAAATCATGTTGCCGGTATATAAGTGCATATCTGGTACTGCTCCGGCTTATCTACAGAATCGTTGTACAATCATCCTGATACTACTAGAAGTAGGCACAGACTTCGTTCTTCATCTGACCATGGCAGGTAATTACCTGCCATGATCTGACATAACAAAGCTCAATCCCGTTCGTTCACACAAAAGAGCTGGTGATTGTTGTCTCACTGTTTTCGGACCTCAGCTCTGGAATAAGCTTCCTATTTATGTCAGAGAAGCTAGGACTGTGTCTACTTTTAAGAGTCTTCTAAAGACCTATTTATTTCCAAATTAATGTAACTTTGTATTATTGTATATGTTATGTGTATTATGTATGCCGTATATTGTTTTCGGGGCGTTGTTTAAGCGCTGTGCTTTTTATAGAGCGCTATATAAGTGCCTATTATAATAATAATTTTAAAAAATGTGAACTTATTTGAATATACTCGAATTTCCCTAGTTTATCGAAAAATATTAATTAGATTATCCTATAATCTCTTTGACATATCCGCGATTCAATTTATGTTTATTAACTGCAAAATACATATCGCTAGCATATGCCCTGGTTATACACACCCGTTTGTGAATTGAGGTAAGGACTGGATTCATATGCCCTGTCATATATACGCATCCGTTTATGAATGAGGTAAGGACTGGATTCATATGCCCTGTTATATATACGCATCCGTTTATGAATGAGGTAAGGACTGGATTCATATGCCCTGGTTATGTATACGCATCCGTTTATGAATGAGGTAAGGACTGGATTCATATGCCCTGTTATATATACGCATCCGTTTATGAATGAGGTAAGGACTGGATTCATATGCCTGGTTATATATACGCATCCGTTTATGAATGAGGTAAGGACTGGATTCATATGCCCTGTTATATATACGCATCCGTTTATGAATGAAGTAAGGACTGAAGTCATTCATATGCCCTGTTATATATATACGCATCCGTTTATTAATTGAGGTAAGGACTGGATTCATATGCCCTGGATTGAGGTAAGGACTGAATTCATATGCCCTGTTATTATACGCATCCGTTTATGAATGAGGTAAGGACTGGATGCATATGCCCTGTTATATATACGCATCCGTTTATGAATGAGGTAAGGACTGGATTCATATGCCCTGTTATGTATACGCATCCGTTTATGAATGGGGTAAGGACTGGATTCATATGCCCTGGTTATATATACGCATCCGTTTATGAATGAGGTAAGGACTGGATTCATATGCCTGGTTATATATACGCATCCGTTTATGAATGAGGTAAGGACTGGATTCATATGCCTGGTTATATATACGCATCCGTTTATGAATGAGGTAAGGACTGGATTCATATGCCTGGTTATGTATACGCATCCGTTTATGAATGAGGTGAGGACTGGATTCATATGCCCTGGTTATATATACGCATCCGTTTATGAATGAGGTAAGGACTGGATTCATATGCCCTGGTTATATATACGCATCCGTTTATGAATGAGGTAAGGACTGGATTCATATGCCCTGGTTATATATACGCATCCGTTTATGAATGAGGTAAGGACTGGATTCATATGCCTGGTTATATATACGCATCCGTTTATGAATGAGGTAAGGACTGGATTCATATGCCTGGTTATATATACGCATCCGTTTATGAATGAGGTAAGGACTGGATTCATATGCCTGGTTATATATACGCATCCGTTTATGAATGAGGTGAGGACTGGATTCATATGACCTGTTATATATACGCATCCGTTTATGAATGAGGTAAGGACTGGATTCATATGCCTGGTTATATATACGCATCCGTTTATGAATGAGGTAAGGACTGGATTCATATGCCCTGTTATATATACGCATCCGTTTATGAATGAGGTAAGGACTGGATTCATATGCCCTGTTATATATACGCATCCGTTTATGAATGAGGTGAGGAATGGATTCATATGCCCTGTTATATATACGCATCCGTTTATGAATGAGGTAAGGACTGGATTCATATGCCCTGGTTATATATACGCATCCGTTTATGAATGAGGTAAGGACTGGATTCATATGCCCTGTTATATATACGCATCCGTTTATGAATGAGGTAAGGACTGGATTCATATGCCCTGTTATATATACGCATCCGTTTATGAATGAGGTAAGGACTGGATTCATATGCCCTGTTATATATACGCATCCGTTTATGAATGAGGTAAGGACTGGATTCATATGCCCTGGTTATATATACGCATCCGTTTATGAATGAGGTAAGGACTGGATTCATATGCCCTGTTATGTATACGCATCCGTTTATGAATGAGGTAAGGAATGGATTCATATGCCCTGGTTATATATACGCATCCGTTTATGAATGAGGTAAGGACTGGATTCATATGCCCTGGTTATATATACGCATCCGTTTATGAATGAGGTAAGGACTGGATTCATATGCCCTGGTGATACGCATCCGTTTATGAATGAGGTAAGGACTGGATTCATATGCCTGGTTATATATACGCATCCGTTTATGAATGAGGTAAGGACTGGATTCATATGCCTGGTTATATATACGCATCCGTTTATGAATGAGGTAAGGACTGGATTCATATGCCTGGTTATATATACGCATCCGTTTATGAATGAGGTAAGGACTGGATTCATATGCCTGGTTATGTATACGCATCCGTTTATGAATGAGGTGAGGACTGGATTCATATGACCTGTTATATATACGCATCCGTTTATGAATGAGGTAAGGACTGGATTCATATGCCTGGTTATATATACGCATCCGTTTATGAATGAGGTAAGGACTGGATTCATATGCCCTGTTATATATACGCATCCGTTTATGAATGAGGTAAGGACTGGATTCATATGCCCTGTTATGTATACGCATCCGTTTATGAATGAGGTAAGGACTGGATTCATATGCCCTGGTTATATATACGCATCCGTTTATGAATGAGGTAAGGACTGGATTCATATGCCCTGGTTATATATACGCATCCGTTTATGAATGAGGTAAGGACTGGATTCATATGCCCTGGTTATATATACGCATCCGTTTATGAATGAGGTAAGGACTGGATTCATATGCCCTGGTTATATATACGCATCCGTTTATGAATGAGGTAAGGACTGGATTCATATGCCTGGTTATATATACGCATCCGTTTATGAATGAGGTAAGGACTGGATTCATATGCCCTGTTATGTATACGCATCCGTTTATGAATGAGGTAAGGACTGGATTCATATGCCTGGTTATATATACGCATCCGTTTATGAATGAGGTAAGGACTGGATTCATATGCCTGGTTATATATACGCATCCGTTTATGAATGAGGTAAGGACTGGATTCATATGCCCTGGTTATATATACGCATCCGTTTATGAATGAGGTAAGGACTGGATTCATATGCCCTGGTTATATATTCGCATCCGTTTATGAATGAGGTAAGGACTGGATTCATATGCCCTGGTGATACGCATCCGTTTATAAATGAGGTAAGGACTGGAATCATGCCCTGGTTATATTATAGAAGACCAGCCCTAACCTATATTGACATACCAAAGCGCGACACAGGATTGAAGGTAGAAGAAATCAAGACAGCTATGTTGGAAAGGAAGATTTGGAGAATCATCGTGGTTCGGAAAAATCACCCGACATAATTCAAGTCAGTAAGTCAAGGGTTTTATACTTCTCAATCAAAGCTTCAACTACGCATATTTTATCCATTATACGACTAGTGTGTTTTAGTTTGATTACAGGGACAATAATCTCAAAATGGGTTCCAAACATCGGAATTTCACACCACTAAATGATTTTAGTCCGTGCCGACGACATTCAGCTTTTCTCTCAATCTTGCCATTCTCCATGTTCTCTGGCCCAAGCATAATCATAAGTAATGAGGAATGAGGTACTTATTGCCCTCACATAATTAACGTTGGAATATAATCCTGATATAAGGACTAATACCTATTCCCCCAGTACAAATAAAGATATTTTCAGTACATTTTGCAGGTTTTTTTGTGATTTTGACTGAACATTTCTGTTAACACTGCTCAATTTGTGGATGAAATTACGAGAGCGATACGCTAGTTAGTTGTTCAAAATCGGGGGCTTATTTCTCGGAACTTTCAGGGATATCGTCTATAAATGTTGTACTTCAATGATCACAAATATCATGAACTTGAAGAAAAATATAAAGTTCAAAAATCCAGTCGCTTTATAAGCGAGAAAATCGACGTTTTGTAACAACCCTTTAACGTGTTAAAGTATAGGGAGCCTATAGTTGCGTGGAATCTCGAAGGATCCACTCCGAAAATCTAGTATTGTTAGAATGACGGGAACAAAGGTAGATGAGCAGTTTCGCGCGTACCTCAACTTCGCAATACCTCTTCAAAGGCTTTTGGGTATAGTTTAACTTGATTGAAAATGAATATAACCGTCCATATAGTAAGGGGAGTAAGCAACACAGAGAAAAAGCTCCATAAACGTTGCTATAGCAATATGTGGTTTCAATCTGCGTATTAAATAACCCATACCGTTGAATAATTTCACAAGTGGTCAACTGTCGATGTTACCCTAATCAAACTACAGTTCAAGAAAATCCAGTATCAGAAAATCCATCATCCCTTTACAACAATTTTGCTATTACAGCCGAAATGTGTCGAAGTCGTATTTCCAATTAATTACCTGACACACGCCCATGAAACGTACAGGACAATGTAAATACACCCCGTTATCTCTCCTTAACTCACCTTTATCATGGAACTGATTCGAAGCTGCCGACATTCTAGAGATCAAATACGCTATATTTCAATGAGAATACGACAGTGGTGTATGCAGGATTTCTTTTTTTGGGGGGTGGGGGGAGGTTCTCAATTCCTCCGAATGACTAGACACCGGATATCCGTTCCCGAAAAACAAACATTTATATGTACTCGAATCTGGCCGTAATTAGGGTATTGATTTTAAATGGGCTTCTAAAATAATATTACTGGAAGCGCGCGAACAAATTATTATGTTTATACTAATTTGGTATTGAGTCTGATGCTTTTTAAGTAAAACCCCAGGAATTCCACCGAATGGGTGCAATTTTACCAGTGGAGACAATTCAAATTTTTTCAATTCAAGGTTTAATAAACATATTATCGCAGCAAAATGCTGAATTACAACAATATTTACAATATGATGCCACTCGAATAATGATAATAAAGTTTTGTCTACACATTTTACATTTAAAGGCACACAAAATAAATGCGATCTCGTATTGGCTCACGTCTTGTGTGGTTAAAAGATGCATACTCTTATGAAAATTGGAAGAAAGGGAGGATTGCATAACCTGTAAGAGCGCTAGCAAGCAACAAAGTCTACACAAAGTTGCTCATAATGTAATGCTGATTCATCAATGTGTGTCAGATCAGATAGCATCTTTGGGTAAATATAACGTCTTAATTTACTCGTATATTGAAGTTAATCCCGACCTATATTGTGTGGTTTTACCGAACTGTTTCAGGTGGGTTGATGACATCAGACTTTATCCTATAATGCATTGATAAAGTTCTTACAGTCATAATTATAAATCCCACGTAATCAGCGGCAGATGTTGTGTACACTATTCTCGCAATAAGATTGATTTCGATTATTGAAAAGTGTGTCATTGTTAATTAATTGAGTAAATAACCAGTACGAATAAATTTGGATCATATCCACCAGATGTGGCATAGTTTCCGGCTTAATAGTGCAATGTGATTTCGCCCCTGGATCACGTTAAGAAGTGCATCATGTTGCATTAAAATTTGCAGATTGAAAGGGCTGCGTACACACGGCTGTGTTATACTACTTTCCGGTACCATTTCGAAAAGAATTTACAAACCTTAAGTTTTGGGGAAAAAATATGTTAGACGAGCTTTACACACTGTTTTGTTTTAAACATACTGCGATACAACAACAGCTGTCAGTGAGATAAAAAATGTGGAATTATGTGTCTTGTTTAGTACTGTATACCTCTTTGAAACGTTGATATCTGAACCCATTAATCTTTAGTATTTTAATACCTTTATCATATTTACAGATTATATTAACAGACTCTAAAAAATTCCAAGCCTTATATACTTTAAGTCAACGTCCCAATACGTTGAACCCCCGGGGGTTGAACCATGATTGAACAAAGTTCCATACAACTCACGTGCGCGCCCGTGGCCGATCACTGCACGCTTATAACACATAGTTGTTACACGTGGGAAATGTGATTTGTTTATCTCCAAAATCATGAAAATCACATTTTTGGCCCTTTTTTGGTCAATAATTCAAAATATAAATCAGAAATTACAAAAAACACGCTCCTTAAGAATTTTATTAGGATTATAATAAATCTAGAAAGACAAAATTTGGCATAATGTATTTTGAGTTATCTTTGCAAATCCTAAAATGGGTCAAAAACCGTGTTTTTATAATTTTCTCAAAATGGTCAATTTCATGTTCATGGTTGGATTCATTGAACCCTTTCCTTCAAGAAAATGTATACTTTTATATAGATTAAATGAATAATGAAGGAGTTACAGCAGTTTTACGATGGCTATGCTGAGGGTCTACACCCTTAAGGGTTATCAAAATACTATGGTAAAAAAGTGAATAATATTTTGATACACTTCTAGTTGCGGGAAACATAGATGAACCCTTTTTTTGACAGCGGATCGTATTATGTGACATGAAATCTAAATGCATTCTCTCCGTTGAAACATATCTATTCACATCCATTGTAGTGGCTGTGCGTCCAATTGCAGAAACCATTAAACACATGTACTATCATAATCACCAGAAGACCTACAAAATGAATTGTGGTAATAGACAGTAATCCTTAAATCACGATTGTATTCCAACTTTAATCATTCGGGGAAAAGTACCTTTCCTGATTACTATAGTCTTGGGCCACAGGGTTATAAATTAGAGAGAAAGCCAGAGTGTCGTCGGCAAGGACTACAATCATTTCCCGGTGTGAAATCTGATAGGATAACCATATCCGTTAATGTGATGTCATAGCTACTAGTGTAGTCTGGTACGGTTTGGATCGTGACATTTTTGATACAGCTCTGTAAATTGGCACACATACTCTTTGAAACATACCTAATCATGTTATAAGGGGTGCCAAAAAATCAGACTTTGTTATTGTGGTCATTGGCCACGCCCATTTAAAAAAATTAATGAATACATTATGTTTAACATAAACTGTGAGTAAACACGTCGTGTTTGGTATCAAATTAAAGCTTACAATCTATACATGATACCCCGTGACTAAATAATATCAACGATTTATGTAACATGACACACGCCCCTTTTAAGGGGGTTTAAATATTGATCAATATGAAAAACTGCAATAACTGTTATTATTAAATTGAAGCTTATCTGAAGAAGATAGGTAGTATATGAATTCATACATATCTGTATTATGCGAGGTCACAGACAGACCAATAATTATTTTTTACATAAACCACGCCCACCTTTTTCGCACAATAAGGTCTTTGTTAAATGCAAAAGACACACACATTTTCAACTTTACGAAGAAGTTCCGAGATATATGGTGCATATACTATTTCTGAAAATACCAGTATACGCAATACGCATCGACTACGCCTTTAAAAGCTTCAGATCTATTTAAATGTTACATACCCCCCCCCCCCCCCCCCATCCCCCCCCCACCCCCCCCCCCCCCCCCCCCCACACACACACCCCACCCCACCCCTGCATGATATTCCGGCTCTTCGGCACTTGCAGCTGCGGGAACAATATGGCTGGCTCTTGCAGCCACACTTGAGTAGTTCTCAACAGGCCTCTGATGCACCAAGGAGTGTCGTCCAGAGTGGCAGAATACTGACAAGTCGACATCTTTGAAATATTGAAAGTGAACAACTCTTCTTTGATCTTAGGATCTCTTAGAAAATCTCGAAAGTTTCTGGGCAGTTTGTGGTATGGCCTCCTACTTTCTACGAATTCCTTTCCTTTACTTGCTGTTTTGTCTTTGATATCTTTAGATCGCTTGAAAAGAGGCATTGAATTCTTCTAGATTGTTTGATGAATGGATACATTCTTATCCACAATTACCCCCTTTACATATTCACGATACGTGGTGTTCCCGATATCCTCAATGTTACGTAGAGTTGAAATAACATTCTCGTTGATACGGTTCCGAGTGTCTAAGGCAAGAAGTTCCGAGCAATTCTCCGGAAAAGCGTTTACCCATTGTTGAACTAAGGCTATTGACCTGTTGGTGAAAGACTTCCTGGGTAGACAGGCCTTGTTTTGTGGTTGAAACGCAGGCTAACATCTTCTGCATTATTACTAAGCTAGCACTCAAATTCTGAATGCAACCTCATTTGCTCGGGTCCAGACACCATCCATCTTCTAACGGCATGTAGTTCCCGTTAGTCCATCTGCACCACCTTGACCTTTCATTGTGGCATTGTTTTCTTCATGAGATCGGTCCATTGACATATACGAGAATTTGTTCCTTGTCTAACCAGAACTGCTTCAAATCTTCCTCAATACTCGGTGGTTTCATATCCCGTATGTGTATGGTAATCCATCGGGCATCGGTCCATGGCAAAGAACCAAGGATCCCACGCCTCTAAGGAATCCACGTGTAGGTTGAAGTCTCTGGTGCGATGGGCGCAGGGGAAAATAAGAACAAGGATCTCAAATTTAAGAATAATATTCCAATATTAAAAGGTTGGACTCTTTTTAACCATCAGTTTCCATACAATGTAGTACCATCTTGAGGATCTATGTGCTGCCAGGCATCTCGTTGTTTTGCAAGAGTAAGTGCTGTTACTTGATGACCATGTCTGGTTCTAGTTATACGAGCTCCTTAAGGAAGGAAGGAAGGAATCGGCAGTGCCAGAGGTTAAACTCCTGATTCGCACAAGGCAGTTGTCCAAGTAGAGTTATCTAGAAATTCCCCTATGGTATTCCATAAACCCATTTAAATATGTAGGCCACCAAACATGACTACGTAGTGTTGCTCTTCAAGGGTTAGCAGCCAGGTCCATTGAACAAACTTTGCCAAGGCATATAGTGGTTGATCAAATACTGTGACAGGGAGTTGCCCTGGATTGAGGAAGTTTGTGATTTGCATTTGCAATTCCATCCCGTGTTTGACCTTAGCGATTGTCGCAGCCTTTTCGTAGAACAACGGCAGAAGAACATTAATGACAGGTGGGTCATCCAGCACAGCTTCTGACGCTGCATAGAATGCAGACCATGAGACGTAGTCACCTTTTTGAAGCTGTTTTTTGCTTGATTTTCGATCCCTTAAGTCTCCTCGGCCTTTGCCATACGTAGTTGATTTTCCACTTCAGTAAGGGATACCTTAGGAACAGAAGTATTGGAAACTTTTGCAAGACACTGCCGGCACAGTAGTATAAACTCTCAGGCAGAGAGTCATGCACTCTTAGAAAAAATGGTTCGTTTAAGAATCCTTTTTTGTCCCGCGGGGAGCACCTTTTGGCCTAAAAGGTTCTAAAAAGAACCTTAGAATGGTTCTTTGAAGAACTTTCAAATTTTAAATAAGACATAAAGGTATATTTACTTTTTTGTTTTTATGTAATATGCAAATTCAAAAGGAACCCAATGAAATTTCTATAGGGTTCCTTTTAGAACCAAAAAAGGTTCTAAAAGGGTTCTTTAGCCAAGAAAATGGTTCCTCAAGCTTCAAGAACCTTTTGGGAAAAAATTATGGAGAACCCTCAATGGTTCTTGGTAAAACGGTAAAAAATGTTTTTAGCCAAGAAGAAATGATTTTTAACAGTTGAAAAGGATTAAATTTGTTTACATTTCTCTTGAATTTGCATATTACATAAAAACAAAAAAGTAAATATACCTTTAGGTCTTATTTAAAATTTGAAAGTTCTTCAAAGAACCATTCTAAGGTTCTTATTAGAACCTTTTAGGCCTAAAGGTGCTCCCCGCGGGACAAAAAAGGGTTCTTAAACGAACCATTTTTTCTAAGAGTGTAGAAGATCTGATTCTATCACAATGGGTTCCCTACATATACCCGGTTTGAACGTGGTTTGAAATTGAAAGATACTAATTCCCGTGAAATGAGCCTTGAGCAGAAATGTGTAGATGTTTGGTCATAATCTGAATTATCAAAAGCTCCTGATGTGAATATAACAACAACGTACAGTAATCTATGAGATAAATGCGCATTGTTACATGTATTATACAAAAAGAAGGAAGATACTGGTGGTCGTCATGCGTCGCATTGTGGCTTAATTTGTGTTCGCATTAATCAACTTTAAAATGTTATAGCTCTTGAAGCATAAGACAAAGATCATTTATTTTTCACACAATGTTTATACTAGCTGGGTAAATATTTAGATCTCATCTATAATACTTTATTGGGTCAAGAGAAATTAAAGGTAAACGCCGTATCGGTGAAATTTATTCTATGTTTTTTTAATGTTATTCATATAGTAAATAAAGTATGTTAAATTCATGTAAACCTGTCAAAATGGGTACTGTGCGATAGACAAATTTTGTTAGCTTTAATATGAGTCTATACACAACAACATTGATGGTTCTTATTGATTTATAAAGACGAAAGATTGAAAAGGGTATATATACGAACCGCAATTATGACGTTTTCACGAAAATGACGTCATCGCATGGTCAACATTTTTGGCACCCCTTCCTAAATTGTGTGGTACAGCCGAAATAATATACGTACCAATTTATAGAGCTGTATCAAAAATGTCACGATAAGGCCTTAAATCTACCGTACCAGACTACACTATACTAAAAAACCCTTATCAGCAGCAAGTCGCTGCACATAATCACACAGGAATTCAATGCATGAATCAGAACAGCTGCTAGGGAAGGCGAGACCCGGAGAAAATCTCGTAACTGATTGTCATAGCTTCAAGCAATATGGCGACTTCCTTACAAGACAGGTCACCATGTTAATTCTAAAGTCGATTTTGCTGTGCCTTCAATTTGTATTAAACAAAAGATTTGTACATGTATTACATGTATGAACTTACAATTGTAAGGATTCAGAAAAGTCAGCCCTCTTTTTGCAACAAAACGTCGATTCAAATATTCTTTCCTAGGGCTATGAAAGAATTTCAAACTAATAGCTGGGGAGTATGGGTTCATTAAGGGATTTTTCCGTTCCCGGAATGCTGGCACAAGGGGTTATATACAAAAATGTTCCTTGAAGTCGGTACAATTACAACCTAGGTGGACATCCTTGCCAACGAAGGTGTTTAATTGACCTTTGACCCTGATTTAGGGTAAAAGGTCACAAGGGTTTCAATGTGTTTCAAAATCATGTGTGCTCCCCAGCTATGAATAAACATGTGCTGGGTATAAGGCTGCTTTCGTGATTTCGTGAGTGGCAACATCATATCTGACATTACTAAATAAATGTTCATCTTTAACGCGGCATTTTAAAAACCCATAAATCTACGGATATGGTCTGTATAATTATACTGCTACATGTCTGATCGCTAAAGTTCCACGACACGGATTTCGTTTAATGGGCTATAGATAGGTTAATGGGAAATTATGTTGAGGTATATTGCAATATATCTGTCAGTCATCGTATCAATTTTGAATAAACAATACTTTGCATGTGACCTTAATATAAGTACCACCGAGCAATAAATTAAATTGTCTTCGTACATGTAGTTATAAGTATTCCTCAATCACATTCATATAATATTGAAACGTGTAAATGCATTATATCATGTCAAAGACCCCTAATTTTACCTTTGTTTCGAACAATACACGGGTTTGCGGAACTCAAGATATCTTGATCATGTTGATGGTGACAAGAGCTATACCTGTAAATGAATTATAGAGTTCAATTGTTTTTAAAAGTAGTATAACGTATTTCAGTATGGGGACCTTATTACAGATGACCCCTATTTTTATATTATATAGATTGCCAAGGTTGGAAAAAGTATACTTTAGGTCCCAGATACTGGTATACCAGTATCGATCGTTCAATACTAGAACATGAAAATTGCCAGTATCGGTCGATGCTGGTACGGTTTTACTGTTCCAGTATGGAACATTGTTAAGTCCAGAATCGGGCGATACTGGTACACGTGATTCTAGTGAGATTTGTCCTATATAGTATTGAAAGATAATGGTCAATAATTATGTTCCAGTATCGCCCGATACTGGAACATTTTAAACATCCGTGCCAGTATTGGTCTATATTGAAACACTGGCCTTGTACCAGTATCGGAAGATACTGGGTGTTCCAGTATCGGACGATACTATTACAGTCTAGTCCGGTCTGGGACCTAAACCAATAATTTAATACTACTGTCTAGACAACAGCTGCCAATTGTTTGAAAACATATATCAAACTTGTGTTTGATGCATTTCCTTTCAATATTATTGACGACTATTCTCAATCACTTTGAAATGCTCATGCATGTTTAGTGGTAATATTATCCGACCATTGTGCGTTTGAATTACGAAGCTTATGATGAGCGTTCTAGTTCTTGTACGTACAACCATACGTGATAGCATGTAACTATTTATGAGTTCATTCTTACGCATATTGTGTAGTTTTACAAAATAGTTTACATTACATGTCTCTGTGTACGGACCAAGTATACACACGTTATGCAATACCTTTGGAATTCAGTGCGTTGGTATATTTTCAGTTTCGTAAACGGCACAATGAAATTCAAAATGGGGATGTTGACGACGTTCGTGAGATATCCTAGTCAATACTTTGTATTACCTTTGGTGATGTATGCGTCAGTATTATCTACTCGTAGATTAAATTGTATACTCTTTAGACGTCATCGGTGTTCGGTGTTGATTCTAATTCCAGAAAAAAACCTAGTAAAGTATACATTAGGCGACATAAACGCTGCTTCGAAAACCGACTCTAACACAATATTATCAATACAGATTTCATTTAATAGCAGAATGTATGTTAATATCGGACCCTGAAACAATATTAGAAAATAATACTTTTTAGAGTCGTTGTTTAATCATGAAAAGTGAGACGTAGACTAACGTCGCTTCTACTTCAAATGTATTGGTCAAAACTAATAGAACGTAATAAGAGTAGCCTACATTTTAAAATTGTACCCAATTTAAAGGAGGAAAACACCATCATTTATCTAATAAAATAGTCCCACTAACCTAGAAAAGTATTCCTGAGATTGAGTATATAGAATGTTTAGACTCACTCTGTAGTGCAACGTATTCGTTTGCGGCGAAACAATCACGTACTTTACTTTTCTGTTTATGAAAAAGACCATTCGGAATGGGCCGCAGGTATTAAACCAAGACATAGCTTATACGACCTTTGCTGACAAAATATAATACTAGATTCGTCATTCAAATCTGGACAGCTGTGTGTCGAAATATGGTTTATATTTCTAAGTGTTATCCGCGTTATCTTCGGGCACGAAACATTAGCTGCTTTTCTGGCTTTGCTTACGGTTAAGTTTTGTTTTCTCACCTGTCATGCGTACATTATTACACAGAACTGTTATTACGTCTGTGTCTGTTCATAACTGTAAGATATTATCACTGGTCATACTCAACATTTTATCTAGGTGGTATCTAGATCTTAATATCATCATTACATCGATTTCAGCTTCAGACCCCTGTCCTCTGATTCGTTAAAGCTGTGCCATGTGACGTGACATTAAACAGTTACACTATTATTAGATTCTTTTAAACTTTTGCCATGTAATATAACGTTCGTTACTAGTGCACCATTAGATAGTTAGTCCTAAGTACATGTACCATGTTCATTGATGATGACTTTATGAATTTCGTCTCGACTACTTTGGGGATCCACTATGATCTTGAGTATTATCTGGTCAACTGGTCCATTCGGTGACTTTCTAGAATACAAATGAGTACTTGTGTTTGTTCTTGGATGATTCATAGGTGTGTGATTTCCTAGGTGTGTGATTGACAAAGAGTATGCGTTCGGATTAGTATGTTGGAGAGATAACCCTGCTGTGTTTTGATACTATAATCCATTTTGAGTCATTCCCATTGATATTGATGTACTAAATTCCGCTAACACTAACGACACTCATTCTCTTACTCCAACCTTAAGCCAAGGTGGCAACTTTGCGTTGTATTGGAGTAGACAAGGCTAACCCTAAACAATCGGCGTGGGGTATGGCATTTGAGTTCACTTATCAAGCCTACCACGGCTGTTACCAGTCATACTTCAATATGCAGTGTGACTGGTAATATTTAAGAGGTCATCAATACCATTCATCTTCCTTTATTGTCGTACGTATTTTATCATTAGGCCTACATACATGTAGTAAAGTGTTGTGAAACTAATGTGATTTTCCCATACCAGCATTACCGTGCACGTGCAGTACGGCATTACTACATGTCAATGTTCTTAAATACGAATTATTCATCAATCGAAGCAGTCAAACAGTAATTCAGTTAAAACTAGTAGATAACCAATAAGATAATATACAGGGTGTATAAGAAAAAACCGCAACACTTTTTGCCAAGAGCAGCGATTACGGAAAATCACATATCGCCCTGAAACTTGGCTGAATTGGCTGAGATACTTAGGATATAAGTAGGAAAGTACAAAACACGTTTTACATCGTTTATCCTGTATTCCTGATTTTCTAGTCAAATCAATATTAGCAAGACACTTTAAAAGCCATTGTACTTAAATAATGGGAAAGAAACTCATCATTCTGAGAAGAATATGTCATGTTAAAGATCAAATCTGGCTACAACTGCTGTTTCAGTATCATATCATATAAAACTGAGCACATTTGCAATAAATTAGTTGATAGTTAATGACACAGCTTGAAAATCCAAATTACAAAGTCTGTTGATGCAAATCCCCTCTCCTCTTTCTCTCTTAAATGTAAATAATCAAATATAAGTATGGTACAATATTCATAAGATGAACAAATGAAGTAGCTCGGTAAAGGTAGGAATCGTTTAGTATGAATCATTCACCGTGCACGTGCAGTACGGCATTACTACATGTCAATGTTCTTAAATACGAATTATTCATCAATCGAAGCAGTCAAACAGTAATTCAGTTAAAACTAGTAGATAACCAATAAGATAATATACAGGGTGTATAAGAAAAAACCGCAACACTTTTTGCCAAGAGCAGCGATTACGGAAAATCACATATCGCCCTGAAACTTGGCTGAATTGGCTGAGATACTTAGGATATAAGTAGGAAAGTACAAAACACGTTTTACATCGTTTATCCTGTATTCCTGATTTTCTAGTCAAATCAATATTAGCAAGACACTTTAAAAGCCATTGTACTTAAATAATGGGAAAGAAACTCATCATTCTGAGAAGAATATGTCATGTTAAAGATAAAATCTGGCTACAACTGCTATTTCAGTATCATATCATATAAAACTGAGCACATTTGCAATAAATTAGTTGATAGTTAATGACACAGCTTGAAAATCCAAATTACAAAGTCTGTTGATGCAAATCCCCTCTCCTCTTTCTCTCTTAAATGTAAATAATCAAATATAAATATGGTACAATATTCATAAGATGAACAAATGAAGTAGCTCGGTAAAGGTAGGAATCGTTTAGTATGAATCATTCATTGTTAGTTTGTGACGGTGACATTATGGTGCAGCTCGCCCCTTAAAATGCTGTCTTTGTTCAAAACGTATCGACGAGCACATTCCCGCGTGAGAAGCACTACTCGACGTGTCATCCATGTGCGCCTTATTACCTAGACAGTGTTGATGTTGCAGTTCCTAATATCTTGGAGATTAGTTCGTGGTGTCTGGAAGACTTGAGACTTAACATAACACCCAAAGAAATAGGCTAATGGTGTAAGGTCTAGAGAGCGAGCAGGCCACTCAGTAGCATGTCCAAGACCAACAACTCTGTTTATAGGACGAACGATGTAAATCGTGTTTTGCACTTGTCTACTTATATCTTTGATATCTTAGCGAATTCGTAATTGTTATCGCTGTAATTTGACTATGTAATAGCCAAGAAGTAGTCCTAACAGAATATTTAAGTTTCAAGGCGATATGTGATTTGCTGTAATCGTACAGCTCTCGGCAAAAAGTGTTGCGGTTTTTTGATACACCCTGTATATGTGTTTCATTCCCAGAACGCGGATGTTAATTGATCAAGTAACTTGTAAATCATCGATGAATCAAACCGCCCTGCGACAAAAAGGTATTGATTTTCCTCGTGCCTTAAATCCACTTCATTCATCTAACACTGTGCAGTGACGCAAGCAAAGACTATTCCCGTCAATTAATCTGACGTCACTGCACAGCGTTAGGTGAACGAGATATAAAATTTGGTAATAATAATGTAATACAATTTATACAGATCATTAGGCGGTGGCCTATATAATTTAATTAAAGTATGCTATGTATCTGATCTAAATATCACGTGACATAATAAGTTACCCAATCCGATCTCCGGAAACCTACTTATCATGGGGAATGGGGAAAGACTATTTTCCGAATACACCGGCTATGGGTCTATCATCCTGAACCAGAAGGGTGAGGTGTAATAAATCCATAGCCAGTACCGAAGGAAAAGTGGGTGCCCTGTTACCAACATAAATACACAATGTACTTCTTTTATAACACCTCACTATTTTTTCACATATCAGGTTCTCAGGATTTCGTTACAATTTCTCCCAAAGAAAACTGTTATTTTTAACAAATTAGTCAATTATTTGGCATTATTATTTCATTTGAACAATGCATGTGACATGTGATTCATTTCGTCATGTTACATCCTCGTAAATATAACCTGTTTTGTTATGTAAATGGCTTAAGGTCAGCATGACCCACTTTTTCATTTAAATGCCCAATTACAGTTTAAACAATATTGATGTTAGTGAGATAAATTATATCGGTTTGTGGCATTTCTTCCCATTCCATTAGATGGGATCAGTGGGGTGAAACTCCACTTCTCGATAGGAAGCTACATTGAGTTGTTGGGAAGTACATTGATCGACGCTATAGTTGGAATGTCGGTGACTTTGATCGTCTGCTTGAGGTATACCTCAATCGAAGTTAAAACTGAATTGTAGGGAAAATGCCCAAAAAGTTGTGTGTTTTCTAAAAAATATCTGACTTTCATAGCCTACACATGATAATGCATATAATTTGGATTATCGTAAAAATTAAATTTCTGGTCGTCATGGAACATAATCTATGTTATAGCAACTTCTAAGGAATCCCGGACGAGCCCCCAAAATGTCAAAAGAAGAGCTCCGATCCTCTTCATACCACGGTTCACATATATAAATATATCTTTAGAACCTACCACACAGTCACCAATAATCAATGGATGCTCAGACGGCCACAACAGTCAAGATGATATTTTGATCGAATTATATTATCATAGATTTATTAAAATATTGAAAACACACATAAAAATGGTATAATATATTAACAAGTACTGAAGTACACGAACATTAATGAACGAGAGCCGGCAACCTCGGCAACCTGTATTTCCCGTGAAATCAGGATATAAAAATGTTTAATATTGTTTTGCTCACGATATAAGAGTGTTTCATCTCTTGCTTTAAATAACATCACTCTGCCGAAAATTAATAATTGATAATTTTCCAAAACCCAAATTTGGTGTATATAATATGATACTGAAATTGACGTAAATTTCACCAAATATTATTTAAAAGAATATCTAATCAGGATATTATTATACACTCAGAATAAAAATATTTACTCACACGAAACCTCCAAATAAAATGCCCCATGTCGTAGGCCTAAGTCGGTGAAAGTCATGCTTGTCATCCCATTTTTGCTCAGCTCACATATTAAGTCCACAGCACACATTCAGCAATTCCAATACGATGGTAATGGTAGCACAATATAAAGTCCAGAATTATACTTTATCTGCAACGGTGCCTAACTTAATCGCCCTGCTAATGCACTTCTTCATGGAAGTAGGTGGAAGGTGCCTTTATAATGACTGTAATTAACTCATAGACATGGTACGTTTTTGCGACTCCATATACTTGATGATACATGTCATGATATAGGGCAGTTTAGTTTTGCTTATGAATATAAAGAAAATAGCTAAACAAATATTATGAATTTTGTTTTCTAATTTTCATGAGTTCAACTTGGTCAAGCTAAAAAAGAACTGAAGCATGTTTGGAGAATAAAACACGAACAAAGAAATTTGATTTTTGTTTCCAATTTTGATGCGTTCAAAACATCGGTGAAGCAAGAAAAGAAGTCGAAGCATGGTTGGACAACGGAATTAAGAAAAAACACGAAAAAAGAAATTTTATTTTCGTTTTCCAATTTACATGCATTCACAATATTGGTAAAGCCAAAAAATATGTAGAAGCATATTTGGATAACGGTACTAAATCATGCAAGCGCTAATTTCAACTATAGATGATACAATCGATACTTTACTAAAAATGAAAATGTCTTCATAAAACCAGCAACAGACACCTTTAAAAAATAGAAATGTCTTCATAAAACCCGCACTTATGATCGTTTTACAGACATTTCAATCTAATTGAAAAATTGTTAGCTCTCTTATTTTAAAAATCTATGTTTATTGCACACAGAAATATTGTATTTACTTTTCATTCATTTAGATTAAAACTATATACCATAACGATACTTCACTAAAAAATATTGAAATGCCTTCAAAAAACCCGCACAAATGATCGTTTTCCACACATTTCAATCGAGTAGAAAAATTGTTAACTGAATTATATTAAAAATCTATGATATATTTAGCCACAAAACGGGCGGGGAAGGGACTGCAGTGACATGTATACCCTTTCATTATCCAACATTTATCTGCACTGATAGACTCTCTGTACACATAGACAATTTCCAGATAATTTAAATATCAATATAGCTTTTCCTGCACCACTGAATCTTACCAACAATGACAGTGCTGTGTTATAACATAACACTGATTATTGCCTGATCAATAACAAAATCAATATTAAGGCTTATTCCCCATTGGTCTAAAGCATTTTTGGAGGAAAATACTGTAAACTTTTATTGTACTCATGACAAACACATACGTGCGTTTTTACAAGCCTTTGTTTGTTTTAAACATTTGATATTCATGGTGTCCAGAATCAAATGAATATACACCGTATCATCGCTGTTTGATTTTGACAAACTTAATATATATTTTTTTTTTTCTTCGAAAGGCTGTTACCATTTTGTTTATTATAATTTGGCTATTAGGTTAAAATTGTCAACATAATATTTTATGATTGCCTTTTTCTTGAAATCTGCTACTTGTTACGGATACATTGTTATAGCTTGATCAGTTCCAAATTGGCGAAGCCGCCTTACAGCAGCGAATATTAATACAGAAGGACGCGGGCGCGCATCAAAGCAACTTGCATTACTTTTGCACGAGGAAAGATCAAAACCGAATATTTCTCGCCAATTTGGAACTTGATTAAACTATAGAAAAGAATCATTCAGGTGAATATAAATCTTGGTTTGACAAAGCCTATCTCGTGTTCAGATATACCTGTCCAATCCTTCAATTGGTCATTAAATCGTACGATCAGCTACATATGCCCGCAAGGATTTGATTTTATTAGCCACGACGAGAATCCACTTAAAATGACCACTGTTCTCAAGAGCTACAAAAAAGCTCATGCATGTAAATTGGGAATAATACACTTGAATGACTTTAATAAAACGATCATTCTGCGTATGAATGACAATTTAACGAGTTTGTGTATGTGACCGTGTTCTAGTGCGACCCGTCGTGAAAGTTACAATTTAAGTGAGAAAATAAAGAGATTTCTATTGTGTTGTATGCTAAAACTATCGCCCACATAAAGCTTTGATATCGTATACAATGAGATCATTGTAATTCAAATCGCCAATGGCATACAACATACGAGTGTAAACATGGGATTCTGTAATATTCTGTATTCTAGAATACAGAATTGTCATAATCCCATGTTACTACCGAGTCACTCTAGTTGTATTGGGTGCAGAATAACATCTCATAGGTGAGAAACCTATAAGAATGGAATGTGTAATCCCTTTCTGAAGTATTCTTGTACTAAAACGCGGTTTAGCCTTAATCCGTCACTAACAAAAACTCATGTATAAGTTAAACGCAAGTATATTTTAGACAGTTGGTTGAACAAAACACGTTTTTAAACACGATAAATATCATCCCTAGATTAGTCTATAAAAATGAAAGGAATGCATCAAATATAGTCTATTCTGGGTCTATATTGCACATCTCGAAATGCACCCAACATACATGTATACGCCATGGCATTGTAAGAAAAACAATCACGACGTGCACTTGGTGCAAATGTTTCTAGTTAAACGCGATCTAAACTACCCCCATACCCATGTCCAAAGTTAGACACTTTTCAGCGAGTTGGACGCGTGTTTAAGGAAAATATATTTTCTTATGTGGTTAATGTCAAAGTTAAACGCGTGTTTAGCTTAAAAATACGAGAATACAGCCCTAAGTGTTAATAATGATTAATGTAGATACCTTATTCGATTCATTCTCCTGTGAGCTCCGTAGCATAAAACGGGTTTGTACGAGAGTACTGCCCTTTAACTTAAATATTGGACCTTTATTTTTATTTCAGAAGGTAAAGAGGGAAGGGATAATTAAGCACGATTTCCATCTTTTCCTTCTCGGTAAAATCGGCACATCAATTATCAGATCCTTGTCATCTGGAGATGGTGTAGTTGTTAATATACCGTTGTAGAAGGAGATATAGTCCGCTGGAGCAATAGTTCGGTCTGTACAGTAAAATATAGGGCACTCATATCTGCACGCAACACTAGTTTCACGCTTCATTCCGTGTATGTCTATGGACGCTGGACTACAGCTACAGGGGGACTATAGCTCCTTTCACACCGTATTTGTGTCAAGTTCAGTCAACCCTTCAGTCACCTTTTTTTTAAACCAGTTCAGGTTTGTTTTTATTTCTTGCTCTAGATTTTAGATGTCGTTTCTCTCATTATTTTCCCATCGTTTATATTACCCTCGTATTTAAGATCTAATTTAAAAATCCATTTGAATTTTGTGAAATGTTTCAGCTACTTGTGACTATGTTTCCGGGGAATGGAATTGTGTCAAGTACCCTCTCCTGAACAGATTGAGATGAACACAGCTAAGAAGTATACAGGGTGAGTCAAAACAAACTTTACTCAAAATAAAATACATATTTAAAATATTTCTGACCAATATGTTAGCAATATGTTATTTCGGAAGCATCAGCGGTATTTGTTGACTATTATTGATAAAAAGAATCACAGGATTTCATGGTTTTTTCAATAGACTATTTTTGTTACATGACTGTGCTTCGAAACCGAACAGATTTGTGATTTACATAGTCAATGAATGATCCATAGTTACTAGCGGGCAACCGCGCTTCGCGTGGACCCGCTAGAAGATTTCACGGGAGGTACGTAAACAAAGCGTTAGCAAATTTGATGCAATATCAAGAACATGTCCTACATGTATACATAATCCAGACGGGCCCTAAATAATCCGAATATCGCAGGTGCTTTTGATAATCCAGGTATACATGTGCCTTAAAGTAGGTAGGCCTACCTTACCTTTTTTCTTTCCAGATACCTATGGAGGCCTCCCATGTGACCTGAAATGCAGGTACCCGTCGTCCCATTATATCCAGGGACCCCATAGGCCTAATCCCTACCCCTAATCCAGTTACCACAGGTGCCCTTAATGGCACCGGATACCACATAATCCAGGTACTGCAGCGTGCCGTTATATCGAGATACCCAGGTGCCTTACTATATCATTCAAGTAACTTGAATTAATCGCGGGTGCCGAAGATAGCGGGCAGTAATAGTCATACCACAATAGGCAGAGGTGAGTAATATCACAGCGTTATAAATGTTTATATAAATATCAAGAGTATGTCCTTATTCAGGTACCAAGGGCAGGTACCTAAAGTGCCCTTGATATAATGTAAGTGACATGGTACCCTTAATACACCATGCGCCTAGGCCCAATGTGCTCTTAAATAATACAGATACCCATGTTCCTAATCCAAGTACTCCACGTGTTCTTAATACACCGGTTGCCCATAGGCCTAGGCCCTACCCCTCACAGATGGCCTTAAACCAAGGTACCGCATTTGCCGGCATTATATCCATACCAATGTACCCGTATTATATCCAGTTTATAATGGAAAGCGCAGGTATTATTGGTGCCGAAGCTATAATAGCGGGTGGTTAGTCACATCAAAACGGGTGTTTCCGTAACCTGACATACTTTATCTGACACAGTTTTTTTAGGCGTTTGATGAACTCCTAAAATAAATGGCTATTCCATCAAATAAACTTACCCCCTCTGAAATGAAAGGCTGTTCCATCACATAAACTTACCCCTCAAATGGCTATTCCATCAAGAGGGAATAAGAGAAGAACAGCCTTTTGTTTCAGAGGGAGTAAGTGTATTTGATGGAACAGCCTTTTTATTCCATCAAATAAACTTAGGCCTACCACTCTGAAATAGAAGGCAGTTCAATCAAACAAACTTACCCCCTCTGAAATGACTATTTCATCATATAAAGTACTCCCTCTGAAATAAAGGGCTATTCCATCAAATAAAACTTACTCCCTCCGAAATTTATTTGATGAAATAACCATTTTAGGGGTAAGTTTATTTGATGGAATAGCCATTTCATGGGTAAGCTTATTCCAGGAGTTCATCAAACGCCTAAAAAAACTGTGTCAGATAAAAGTGTGTCAGTGTGTCAGATAAAGTATGTCAGGTTACGGAAAAACCAAAAGGGTGTTTCCGTAACCTGACATACTTTATCTGACACACTGACACACTTTTATCTGACAGTTTTTTTAGGCGTTTGATGAACTCCTGAAATAAACTTACCCCTTCTGAAATGGCTATTCCATCAAATAAACTTACCCCTTCCTTTATTTCAGAGGGAGTTAGTTTATTTGATGTAACATTCTTTTATTTAAGAGGGAGTAAGTGTAGACCAGCCTTTTATTTAAGAGGGAGTATTTGATGGAATAAAAAGTCTTTTTTATTCCATCAAATAAACTTACGCCCTCTGGAATAAAAGGCTGTTCCATCAAATAAACTTACCCCCTAAAATGGTTATTTCATCAAATAAACTTCGGAGGGAGTAGTTTTATTTGATGGAATAGCCATTTCAGAGGGAGGGAGTTTATTTGATGGAATAGTCATTTCAGAGGGGGTAAGTTTGTTTGATTGAACAGCCTTCTATTTCAGAGTGGTGAGTTAAGGAGGGGGAAAGTTTATTTGATGGAATAGCCATTTCAGGGGGTAGGTTTATTTCATGGTGCAGCCTTTAATTTCAGAGGGGGTAAGTTTTTGATGGAATAGCCATTTCAGGGGGTAAGTTTATTTGATGGTACAGCCTTTAATTTCAGAGGGGGGTAAGTTTATTTGATGGAATAGCCATTTATTTCAGGAGTTCATCAAACGCCTAAAAAAACTGTGTCAGATAAAAGTGTGTCAGATAAAGTATGTCAGGTTACGGAAAGACCCCATCAAAACGTATAAAGATTAGGGTATTTTAAAACAGCAAGAGTATGTCGTTGATACTCCATGTATCCTAGGTGCCCTTAATACTGACATTGGTACCACAGTGCCCTTAATAATCCATAATATACCATGTGCCCTTAATAAATCAATGTATGCCATGCATGTATAACACATGGTGCCCTTGATTATTCAGGTACCATCCATGTACTTTAATAATCAAGGTTGTGTATTAGTGATCCAATATAGGACCTCCATGGACTATGTAGTTTATCTTGAATCGAATATTAAGGGCACCCGTGATAACTGTGTATGCGGCTATTAGGGCCTACGTGGATTAAGAAGGACATTATTCAGGTGTAGGAATACTTAAAATATTCAGAGTATCTGAATTGCCTTAATATCCCCTCCCCCAGTTACCCCCTGTCAGCTCATGTCCCTACCCATTTTGTACCCCAAATAATACAAAAGTTGTATTTTAATGTCAAAACTGAAAGTAACTTAAAATTAGCTTTAACATGTCTCCCCCGATTCTTTTATTGCCCCGCCACCCCGTTTTCCTCCTTTAAAATGTTGATATGTGTGCCATCCGGGTTTTGTTTGGCCTATTTACTTAAATACATTATTCCTCCAATAGGCATGTAGGGCCTAAACGTATGTAGTCCCTTTGTCATGTTTGTGGTGTTAAAATAAGGCTTCCCGAGATACTACCTAATACACCCTTAAAATCCAGTTATCACAGGTGGAATACCTGCGCATATATCCAGGTAATTTGAGACTATCTGCGTTTTATTATAGTGAACCCGTAATCCAGATACCACTGGTTCCCTTACTAATCCAGACACTTTATAATAATCATGATAATATACAACACGTTCCGTTTATCCAGATGCCCATTTGCCCTTATCCAGATTATCAAGTAAGGGAAGTGCGGGGAGGAGGAGGTGGCTTTAGGGTATGATGGGACAATACCGCACGTTTCGTTTATCCAGATACCCATGTGGCCTTAGTAAGGCCGCCTTACTATATCCATATTATCAAGTAAGGGAAGTGCGGGGGAAGGGGGCTTAGACCTTAGGGTATGATGTGACAATCCCGTAATTTACGTGCTATATAAGCCGCACGGCGAATAAGCCGCAGCACCTCAAATTAAGATTCAGACCTCATCGTATACAGTAAGCCGCACCGCTGTATAATAAGTCGCACAAAGAAAATGAAAGGGGTGTGTGGGGGATGGGTGTGTGTGGGGTCGACCATGATCCACCAGCCCATAGCTTCATGACCGGCCATGGGGTTACAACTGCATGAGTGACTCCATCAAATGTATTTTCCTTCAGCCACTTCAGTCACTTTAAATATGTTATCCTGGATACGGTTTGCGCCTTGCTCCCAGTTTCTTTATTAAAATAAAGGTCTTGGCTTTATGATTCATGTTTTGTTTGTGTCTTGCTCTCGTTACATTTTATTGTACTGTACGGTATGCACCGCGAAGCAACCGTACGGACTGCCTGCTTTCACTGCATGCCCCGTTTACAATGTACAGTTTGCGCCACAAACGCGTACACACTTTGTCTGCGTCATTACGTGTGCGCCGAATCGCGTGCGTCATGTTAAACGCGGTCGCGCAGCAACAACAACGGTTGGTATGGTACCGCCAGTTTCTTTATCGTTAGCAAACTCTTCGTTCATCTATGTTATTAATGTGAAAGTGTCACTTTAAGATCTGCGTAAGAGTTTTTGTTTACATTTAGAAAATGTCGTAAAATATTTTAATTTGTTGGACGTATACTCCCGTATAAATGCTTGTTACTATGCGTTCTTTAAGAATAACAAACAGCCGCATATACAGAAATGTAGCTATATCCCTGAAGAAAATATTTTGGGTGAAGACCATATGTCATCACTCATTCCGAAAACCACAATTTGTGTCCGAACAGTAACTACCCGAGTAAAAGAAATTCAACACTTCAGATTTTCACATGTGATCCTTTCTGCGCATGTCTGAAAACGGGAAAAAACGGGCATTGAACTATCTAATTAGCTCGTGTATTAGAGGCGCAATTACCACGCTTTTTCAGTTGAAGAGGGACGCGAGTGTAAAATTATATTGAACTATCTAATGAAGCCATGTTCCGAAAATTAGTATATAGATAATAATAATTAGGCATGTGTAATGCGCCATCAATCTAGATGAACTATTCCGAGGCGCAAACGAGGAAAATACATACTAAAATGCATCTATTAAACATAATACATACATACATAAGATGTAAAAGTGCATGAACATAGTATCAGTTATACACCGTATTAAATAATTTAATCTTTAACAAGTTATTAGAAGAGAGTCACAACATCTATGATTTAGAGATAATATATAGCTAGTATGCCAGTAACCGCATCTGATTTAACCTTCTGAAAGTGCACACACAACCTGCACAATCAGAGTTCGATTAAGAGGGGTCTGGGGTCAAATGCCCGTATATAGGATGTCAATTTTAACAAATTTCCCAAAATTTGACCCATAAGTGTCATATACCATAAAATAGCCCATATCAAAAACTTTCAAAATTGACTCAAAATTTTGCTCTGGTTGCCATGGTAACCACACAAAGCCTCCTATTGGCTAAACACTGTAACAAGTGTAACTCAAAAACGCTAACTAGTAGTATACTGGTATTTGGGTTGATGGTTGATGGATATCAAAAATCCGGATCCTTGAAGTAGTGCGGAATGTCATCGTTAACCTTCAACCGAAATACCAGTATACTACTAGTTAGCGTTTTTGAGTTACACTTGTTACAGTGTTTAGCCAATCAAAGGGCCTGTGTGGTTACCATGGCAACCTTTTGGCAACATTTTGAGTCAATTTTGAAAGTTTGCGATATGGGCTATTTTATGGTATATAACACTTATGGGTCAAGTTTTGGGAAGATTGTTAAAATAGACATCCTATATACAGGCATTTGACCCCAGACCCCCCTTAAAAATATGTTACCGGTAGAAAATCAGAATATGAGTAGGGGAGAGCGGGGAGTGTACGCCCTATGGGCAGGTTCGCCCACCACGTGATAAAGTAGTATGTTGCAAGCTTCCCACATTAACGTGGCAGATCACCGTAAAATATTTGTTAACTTATCATTGCCTCACAAAAGTGAATTTTCTTAATTTTTCATATCGATTTTTTTCCAAAGATATTTTGCACGTAATCCAATACAAAGGTTCGGAAAATCGACCAAAATATGATGTCATAACCATTGCTTCGGGACAAAATGGCGCGGTACCCCCCCCCCCACCCCACCTACCCACCTCTTCCCCCTATGTGGTAACGTATACCCGTCAATTTGTAAACTCATTGCATTTTCGATATGTTTGAATCGCTGATTATTTAATCAATTCCATACAATGGCACGCCTTAACGTCTTGTCTGGGGACGATATTCATTGTGTGTAAAAACGTGTTTGTTAAACGTCCTGTCTAATAAACGTCCTGTCTAATAAACGTCCTGTCTAATAAACGTCCTGTCTAATAAACGTCCTGTCTAATAAACGTCCTGTCTAATAAACGTCCTGTCTAATAAACGTCCTGTCTAATAAACGTCCTGTCTAATAAACGTCCTGTCTAATAAACGTCCTGTCTAATAAACGTCCTGTCTAATAAACGTCCTGTCTAATAAACGTCCTGTCTAATAAACGTCCTGTCTAATAAACGTCCTGTCTAATAAACGTCCTGTCTAATAAACGTCCTGTCTAATAAACGTCCTGTCTAATAAACGTCCTGTCTAATAAACGTCCTGTCTAATAAACGTCCTGTCTAATAAACGTCCTGTCTAATAAACGTCCTGTCTAATAAACGTCCTGTCTAATAAACGTCCTGTCTAATAAACGTCCTGTCTAATAAACGTCCTGTCTAATAAACGTCCTGTCTAATAAACGTCCTGTCTAATAAACGTCCTGTCTAATAAACGTCCTGTCTAATAAACGTCCTGTCTAATAAACGTCCTGTCTAATAAACGTCCTGTCTAATAAACGTCCTGTCTAATAAACGTCCTGTCTAATAAACGTCCTAAAAGATCAACTTTGCGATGAAACTGTCGTTACCTTAAAAATGAGTTTAGTTAGCGACGGTTTTCGGCTAAACCGCGTTTTGCACGCGTATACGGAATAATGATTAACTTAGATACCTTTTTCGAGCCATTCTTCTTGAGCTCCGTAGCTTTATGTATCATCTGGCTTTTGTTTGTTATATATCCATCCGTTGGCTTTGAGCCATGAATTGACATGCTTAACGCTGAATGAAGGTATCGCGATGAACCGAAAGCTACGGATCTCAAGAGGAATGGCTCGAAAAAAAGGTATATACATCTATATAGCACTAGACTCGAGCCTCTCTAATAGCCCCAAACTGTGACACTGTAGCAGAGATCCTGCTCTAGTCGTTGGCGAGGAACTAGATAATTATTATTATTATTATTATTATTTATTATTATTATAATATAACCATGCTTATAAAGCGCGTTACACAATTGAGTCTCAAGGCTCTAAACCCGATAGCCGTGCGTGATCATCTTGACGCAAGCCAATTAAAGGGTGACATCCTTTTGACTTCAGGCAACAAACTTCTCTTTATCTGTTGTAATCATAAAATGACACCTGTTTATAACTTGACCAATCTCCATCCAGATCAGCATGTCACTGGTTATCCTGAATTGAAATGTATATTGTTGAGTTCCAGCCCTGTGTGTGGGAAACCATGGGGTAATAACATCGTCAGTGGGTCTACTAGTGCTGCCCCTATTGTCGCATCTCGCTACGCGCACAGCACGGAACTAGTGCTACATACATTAATCATTAAAACATGCTCGAGCACAATATCAAGTCTACATGCTGCTAAGTGTTAATATATTCGCTTAATCTAAACTATCATGGATTGTGCGAGAACTGGGCTACTCGTTATATAAGCTGATTCGTGAAATTGTAATTCAAACGTAAAATTCGGACAATATTACCACTTAACATGCATGGGAATTTTATAGTGTTTGAGACTAGTGGTGAATTAAAGTGAAATAAAATACATTAGACTCGTTCAACGGTTGATGAAAAATCTCACGAACGTGCGTTCACCAATTCTACGAGTTAAATTATTGCCTCCGCATGGGATCGGTTTTACAGTCTTAGTCTAGACCACAGTCAAATCTTTTTCAACATATTCTCATTGATATTTTGGAAAAAAGTGTACTTTAGATCCCAGATACTGGTTTTACCAGTATTTACCAGTATCGTCCAATACTGGAACATAAAAGTTGCCAGAATCGCTCGATACTGGAACGTTTTTATGTTACAGTATCGGGCGATACTGGTCCACATGCTATCATTAATGATTTGTCCCAGTATTGAACAATACTGGTACATAATTGTGTTCCAGTATCGCCCGATACTTTAACATTTTATATGTGCCAGTATCGTCCGATACTGGAACACTGACTTTGTACCAGTATCGAGCGATACTGGGTATTTCAGTATTGCCGACTAAAGGGACCTAAAGTACACTTGTTCCTATGACTGCGTTAATATATTTAGATAAAGGCAAACGTATTTAAACATCTTCGAAATATGTATAGTCAACGTAAAATACAAACAAATGTAGGCTAATGTATTTAGATGTCAGGCTACCTGTCTCTATTTCTTTCGGCATCAAAATTGGAAAAAGTTGAATGTCACTTATAAAAAGTCCCTGCCGGGAAATACGTAATAATGATGTTTGCAGCGAATTCAATTAAGCTTTGTTCATCTCCTGTCATTTTAAAACAAGGTAAAGGAGTATTTAGTTTCCCTGGACCCGTGCCTTTTGATCGAAACCAATTACAAAGTACATGTAATGTAAAAGTATCTGTCAGAAATGTGAATTAATTTGTGAAATGCTCAAACTTTAATACGCACATGACCTAAATTGAGGACTCATCATCTGTTTAAATTAAGGTTATAACAGATTGATTTATACAACCTAATAAATAACGATCGAATTTCTATGGTATGTGTCCCACTTTGAATCGATGAACGTACATGTACAAGTTAGTCAGAAGAGAAGAGATCGCGGTGGAATAAAATATGTTTCAACCGATAGAATGCATTATTGTCGGATCCAGTGTCACGATGTACTGTCAACTCAAACTTTGTCAAGAACCCTCAATGATACATCATGAATTCAAACGCAGAGATCATAAATATCGTTGCCCTGACTGATTCTTGTTTAGGATATTTTGCGAAATCAGAACGCTGGACGGCAGGTGTTCGTAGCTGTAAGCACGTGCTGCATATTCTTCACATTCCTTTGATGTGGATTTCAGCTTTCACCCTTTACATTTTATCCACAACATTAACAATGTTCACAATAAAGATTATTTCATTCTGAAATAAAAAATGATATGAAAGTGACCCCAACATCTCGCAAACAGGTAGAATATACACTCTCAGAACAAAGGTTAAAATCTTTAACCATGATGGTTACAATTTGGTTTTTTCAACGGGAAGTTACCAGGTGAACCACTAACTGCTAAACTTTAAGATGTGGTTGGTTAAAACTTGTAATCATTTGTTGGTTAATTCTGCTAAACCTTACCATTTGTTGGTTAATCCTGTTTGATATATAACATGGGATGTATAGTGAATTAACCATCATATATTCAAACAATTTTCAAGTGTAGATGGTAAACACCAATACAGGCATATTATTAATTTACAAAATACAAAATCTATGGTGTTAAATTGATAACAAAAAGGGGTATTGTCAACATTACATTTTTACGTTTCTTATCATTTATCTTTGTTATATCAACTGATTTATACGAACAATATTTAAAAATACATTTAACCATATTTTTGAAAAGGAATCGGAGTCTACTGAATATGGATATCAAGAGTAAAAGGCAGAGTAAAAGGCATTCAAAACATTTGTTATTGCAGCGCCCTCTATTGCTCAAATGTGTCAGATTGGCAGATGGAATGAGTAGATGCCTGGGGCTTTAACCAATGTTGAATAAACCAAAAATGAATTATATTTTTGCTCTTTAACCAACTCAGTATTAAAGTAATTTTTAACCAACGCTTAATTTTTAACCAATGTAGAATCTTTTTTAATCAACATTCTTTTAATACATGATTTTTTAATACCTGCTCTGAGAGTGTATATACCGCGATGAGTATACCATTTTCTAGGCGAGTTTGCACCATTTAGGTTGATTTTTAGGTTAAGTGTGATAATTTTTACATTAAATAATTATAAGCCTTTCAGTATTATGTAGTGATAACTTTTTTACATTATCTCAGAGATAAGAGACTTACTTTATTGTTGAAAATCGGCTATGATTTCTTTTCAGTCACCCAGCGGAACTTAGACGGACTCCCGTTATTTGATGCATTGCATGTGTACAAATTGACGGCAGTGCGTCACCAAATACGGAGCAGATTGTTCACACAGCTGATGCAACCCTTCCATCATGGGATGCCTACACATTTTATGTAATCCTTCAATTCTCCCCGTTTTGTAAAGTCTCATGATAAGACAAAACGTGATCTCGACACGAGATCCATATATTCCATAAACCGATGGGTACACAAATCGGTAGACTATTATAATATGTTAAAACCAATGGGTACACAAATCGGTAGACTATTACAATATGTTAAAACCGATGGGTACACAAATCGGTAGACTATTATAATATATTAATTGTTTACATTTATTTCATCTTTAACAGTTTCGAATGACTTAAAGTTTTCAAATGATAAGCAGGCAAAATCAATTTCATAATGTCGTGTCGGCCATATTTGCGGGAAAACTAGTCTGTTTTAGAAATTAAAAAGACCAACACCACAGATTTCTAAATCCAACACACATAAATGGATACTCGTTTCAAAATAACCCGCCAAATGTATAAGGTCATTCTTTGAACGGTAACATTAAATAGTGAAGGTCGTGAATTGGTCTGAACAACGAATACTACGGGACGAGAACTTTTTGTTACGGGCTCGAATGAGTAAGTGGATACCCTCTAAATCTTGGACAATGTGATCCATATACAGTCATCAAAAAAGTAACTATACAGCAGGGTACAGGTAATAAATGGGCTTTAACTCTAGAAATATATCCTACCTAAAAATATTAAATTATAAAGTTGTTGAGAAATTTATCTTCTTTCATATGAGATATTGCACGCTATGATTGGTTGAATATTGAAGAAGTGACAATCCAAAATATAAGGTAAAATCACAATTTATTTTTCACATTTTACATTTCAACACGGGGGAGAGTATGGCATGTAGCGTGTGTGTGGCGTATTGATCCATCGGAACAATGCGGCCGACTGTCCAACCTGCGCATGCTTCCCCCAATTGCACTACCGGTAATCGATAAGGTAGATGGTTCCGCGTGTAGAAAATAAAAATGTGAAAATGAAAATCGGACTTCACCTTACATTTCGGAGTGTCACTTCCTCAATAATCACCCAATCCTAGCCTAGAATATCTCATACCAAAGAAGATGAATTTTTCAACAACTTTATAATTTATAACATTTTTAGGTTGGATATATATTTATAGAGTTAGAAGCCCATTTATTACCTGTATAGTTACTTTTTTTGATGACTGTAATAGGCCTACTCAAATAAATAACAGCCCAAGATTCTTATTGCGAGAATCGTACACACATTTGCAGCTGGTCACATTTCTTAAGTTGGGACCCTAAAAAGGGTGGACTTGTCACATTTTTTCGCTTATTTGCCATTCAAATGCTTATATTTTTCTAACCATACATCACAATTGGGTATATTTAGTCTCATTTGGAAGATAATTTATTTCTTTTATAGTATCTATAAGAAAAATGTATAAATCAAGTTGAGATTAATTACTATAACTCGTTAACTACAATTAGTCAGGGTGGAAGCGGGTGAGGATGCACGCGGGTGAGGATGCACACTATGTATTTCCAATGGGATGGGCAACATTTTTTCACTCATTTACCATTCAAATGCTTATATTTTTCAAACCATACATCACAATTGAGTATATTTAGTCTCATTTGGAAGATAATTTATTGCTTTAATAGTATCTATAAGAAAAATGTATAAATTAAGTTGAGATTAATTACTATAACTCGTTAACTACAATTAGTCAGGGTGGAGGCGGTGAGGATGCATGCGGGTGAGGATGCATGCTATGTATTTCCAATGTGATGGGCAAAATAAATGATTAAATCTTGTGTATATTAGTTCATTGAATTACTATTTTGTGTAATCATTATTGTAATTACCAAACCTTAATTAGTGTTAATGACATTCACAATTAATTAATATTACTAATTAATTACATACAACAAATAACATCTGAAAATGTATTAATGGCAGATTATTACGAATTTAAAATGGTAACTGGGTGGGGGGCAATATCTCTGCAGTGTTTTAATGAAGTTGGACCTAATGTTGAATGTGTCTTAATATTTTAGATAATCTTTGTTAATTATATTGATACTAATTACCTAGAAAGTGCTTATTTTATCCATCAAATCCGCACAATAATATCACTTTTTAGTGTTTAGGATTAACATCCATCCATCTCCGTCACCCTACTAGTATATCATTTTCAAATTGTTCAATATCTAATGCTAATTTCTATAAATCAACAGACTTATAACTATGTATGTCAGCAAGATGTCAGTGCAATTAATGCCAAAATAATGCCAAGCATAACATTGTAATCAATTCATAATACAGAAATGAGGTTGTAAGTAATCAGCCGAATTTGTTTTCTTCATTTTTGGACAACCCTGTATAATCAAATTTGAATGAATTGTACCTTTCTACCAGAAAGGTATGTTTATAAACTTCATTTAAGTGTTTCTTTTGAACAAACAACATTTATATACATTTTTGTCATACCGTCCACACAGAATATATAGTTTTTTATGTGAAAATTGACACATTTTGATCACCCTGTATTTTCGTTTGACAGTTAATTAACCCCTACAAATAATATATGACCGGAAGGGCCTTGCCTTTGGCTTCTCAAATCTGGGGTTCAATATTTATTTCAATGCACTATGTTTAAATTAGGAGGCATACAGTAAATTATATTTCATAGTAATATTTCTTTTGTTACACCCTATATATTTCCTAAGTCACCCTGTATACTGGAACAAACACTAAATATTCACATTTCTAGATATCTCAGCTTTCTAACAATGTATACTTTTGCACACTTTGGATATATACTTTTTGAGTTATTAGGCTTAGAGCATTATCACATGTACTTTTTGTCAAATGTATGCATGTGACGCAATAGGGTCCCAAC
This sequence comes from Ophiura sarsii, assembly GCA_035610835.1. Lineage (NCBI taxonomy): Eukaryota > Metazoa > Echinodermata > Ophiuroidea > Amphilepidida > Ophiuridae > Ophiura > Ophiura sarsii. The sequence continues at coordinate 35,677,222 of CM069441.1, read as the reverse complement.
TTAATAAATGTGACCAGCTGTCGTTAGTTAAAGGGAATTTGTAAAGGATGTAAGAACTGCATTCAATGCATTTTGTCAACGATCCTTTCCGCGAAATTAAGGCGACAAGATATTCATATAACGGTTGGCATGTGGTCCCCAGAGGGGTAAGTTCGCTTTACATGTTTCCAGAACTCGCAACACCCTGTTGAACATCACGAGCAAGATGTAATAAATCTCGAGTATACGTATTAATATATGTATCTTTCAATATATAATTTATCTTACATTTGAGTCAGAATCCCTAGCTACCTCACCCATAATAATCCGATATGAACCAAAAATGCATTTTGTTCATAAGTTTTAACGAAACTGTCAATTTGAGTATGTAGTTCACCAAGGTAATAATTATTGAATTACTAGGTATAGTGATAGGGAAACTGTATTATATTAAATCTGTATATGTAGTATTAATAATGTAGGTTACCTACGGTAGATTTGACCTGCTTCTTTGTACAGTTAATATACATATTATTATAGCAAACATCTATATAGCTAGCAGACGACAATATTCTCAATCATTTATCGTGTTTCAAAACACAGCTCAATGGCAGATGGTGGGGTGTGTATGTTGTTCCAGTGCGTTATTACAAACACAGAATAAAGAGCAACACCTGAAATAGGAATTCAATAAAAACGTTGTTAGGGGTAATAAATGTTCAAACACAGCGTAAACTAGTTATCTATAGTTTAGTAATATCGTAAGAACATGGTTTCTTTCAAAATCCAGGCTATTGGTTATTATTGTTTTTGTTTGTTTTTGTTTTTTGTTTTGTTTTATTTTGTTTTTTGTTTTGTGGGTTTTATTTTATGGTTTTGGTGTTTTTTTAATTTTTTAATGTGGGGCATATTTTGACAAAACTGTCTTCTATGTTTTGTTTTTCTTTTCTCTTATTTATGTTAGCGTCATTTAAACATTACTAGCGGGACGCCCGCTAGGGAGTAGGGCCTACCAGATAGAACACCTACAAAATTAAACAACACATAAGTGTTCGAAAATTTATAGCGAAACACATAGGAATAGAACAATATTTAAAATATTTTTATTTTAAATCAAAAGGTTTTGTATAATTTAAAAGTTTCAAATTTCAATTAACAAATTTAAAAAGATCCCCGCCCGCCCACGCCCGTGGCATATTTCAACTCCAAGGCCTAAACCTTAACCATATCCCGTACCCCACCAGTCACTCCCCCGCCCTTCCCTCGCCCCCAACCCCGCTCCGTGGTATATCCGTGACGCAATTTAGCATCACATTTCTTCATTAACCCCCTGCCTCTCAAACCACATAATCATTACACACAGCCCCTATTCGCCACCGCCCACGGTGCCATTGTATGTTCTATGGATATGAATTCAATAATGAGTATTGCTGAGACATCTTTACTTTACTGGGGAAATATAAATAATTGATCAATGCTTATTATTGTTACTGCTTGTCCTTAGGAATTAATCATTTCAATTTTGGTTTCCGACTATCATAGCAAGATTTAGAGCGTTCGATGATCACCCACACAGCAGTTCTATTGGTGTTCAAGTACACTTTAAACAGCATACTGCATCCTGTATCAATCAAGTACTATTTTGAAACCGTAAGACAAAGTAATGGACAGAGTGACAAGCAATCACTCACAACAGAGTTCTGTTAATGGTCAAGTGACACACAAATCAGGGGTATGCCAGTGAGCTTGCCGATCGGGTCCACTTTTAAATTAAAATTTGGTCAGCATAGAACTGGTGGCGCTATATACTGATCAGGCGTGATTGTAGCAGACGACACGACGCTTGGCCACGCGTCTCTCAGACGACCCAATTATGTCAACGGGAGTGTAGTATTTTGAATTATTTTTAACAGTCATCGCCCGGTTAACGATGACAATTCTTCTATTTATGATGAATTTGTCAAAATGATAAGATTAACATTCGCGATTACGTGTTATTCACCTTATTCATTACGTATTCAACATTTAGGTTTCGCGTGGCCACCGTCGTCTGTGTAAATCCACAACGCCCTCAAACCTATGCTGACCAAATATTACGTTAAACCTGGTTAAACACTGTTAAACGCGTTCAACGCCGGTCACCGACACATTCCGATGATTACAATAATTTATGTAATTTATGCAAACGGCACCGTTTTCGCTACGTGTGTTAGTATCGGACTTTCCTATCCCAAAATTAATAGTATCCCTGCACAAATGTCTACTTAGACGAAGACAAATTCGTGCACACTCCAGTTTAACACCTGTTTTTAAACATCATAAGATGGTATGTCAAGGTTCTATGTTTGATTGTTAAACAAGCCTCACATAGTTGTTCACACTCATAGTCCCGAGGTATTTATTAGAAGCACTGTATTGTTACCCCGGGATTGTTATGTTAAAACAAGACTCATAAAATCAGGATTTAGTAGAGCTTATGCGGGGTTTTTAGTATTTTTTGTTTACGTTTTCACAGTGTTTGAAAACACTCGTGCTTTTATTACTAATTCAGTAATATTATACAATATATCCACATTATAATACAACAGCATCGTATGAGCAAAATAGTTGAAAAATGTAATAAAACTCTTACATAAATTTGATAATGAAAAAAAGTCAAATTACCTTACGCATTTACAATTCAGCTTCAAAAAGGGGTGGTTACCGTATCTACATTTACTCATAAAGTTTAGCATAATTGATGAACTTATTATTGACATTGTTGGAAGTATGCATGCCGACTAAAACATTGTCAAATTGAACGAAATGTTTAGATTAGAATAAATAAGGTTATTGGCAGGGTCCCATTTGCCCTTAACCTTTTACACAAGAAATAAAAATGCATTCAATAACGTTACATAAACTGCAGATATTTGAGTAACATGAATTTGGTCGGGTTAATGTTGTGGGGAATTTCACGTTCAGGTTTATCAACCTTGCTTCATCCGTGCAATCAGGAATTGCCTTTCAAATAGGCTAGCCTTCCAATAGAGATTATTCACATCACTCATGGGCGCTCGTATTTGGACAGATTGGGAATGTAACCATGGATGATTGCCTTTCTAAACACAACAATTTGCATTTTAAATAAGCGTACCATCAAAATTGGTTTCTATGTTTTCGCAAAAATTCGGATCACTCCAGTCTAACGGGAGAGCGATACGAATGACATAGTTATCGAATAGGACACTGCTATTACAAGGCATACTATGCTTGAAATGTTCAAGAGTGAGAAAGTTACCCTGTATATCAAATATTTGGTGAATTCTAATGACTTTAATCCACCTCTTCATCAAAAGAGTCTTGATGTTAAGATGGATTAATTTATTATTCCAAATAATCTTATTGCCCGTATCTTTAATCTGATTGCAATGTATATGATACACTGTCTCGGTCGTGAACCAAGCCTTAACGACATTTGCATAAAAACATGACATCTTGTTAGCAATGTTCATACAATTAATATTTAAGCTTTTTCACGAACAGTTAAAAATTAAAAGAATAGTTGCCCACGACAATTTATTGAGATTGATAAGTGCAATGTTCGTCCAGGTTGCAAGGAGTCAAGGAAACTCTAACATAAAACATTTAAATACCACCCATAATTATTAAAATCTGAAATTGCTGTTTTCCTCTTAACGGCTTCATTCCTGTTCCAAACACATTGGGTAAACAAAGTGTTGATTTTAACGACAACGTGATCGGGTAGGTGAATAGCAGTTGCTATGAAGGTAAGTTGAGATTCCAAAAGGGTGTTTACAATCATCTTCCTACCAATCATTGAAAATACTCATTTTCCATGCACGGATCGAATAGAGGAATATCAGTGCTAAATGTAATGCTGAGAACTTTAAAGGTATTATCTGGGAACAATGTCCAATTAACATTGGACGTGTTTATAGGCATAACTTTTTAGCCATCCTTTTACCGTGATCAATGTAAAGACCAAAAACAATGGCAAACCAAATACGGTAAAGAGATTAACGTCTTCAGGATAAACTTATCTAGTATGACTGAGTCATGATCCAATGCCATGACATAAATTGCCCGCTTAGGAGCGCTATTAATTCGGTCTGGTAAACCGATTTTTTTTTTATCAATTACTACGAGAGGATTGCCTGGTTGTATATCTAAATTCGGGGCGTGTACGAGCGGTACTTCTTGCTAACTGCATGGGTGAGTTTCCATTATGTAGTAAATTACATCCACGCTCATGCGTTTAAACTACTCAATGGGCGTTGCAATACAGCCGGTTGGTTGCACACGAGAATTATGTCATATAGCAACCAGCTTTGATGGAAGGCGAATATTGACATTTGGTGCCGGTTTTTAGGGCAGCAATTTATAGCGCTGCTAAGCGGGCCTTGTAGCGTAATGCTCTTGAATTGAAAAAATGGACTTATTATATTATGCCACTAAGCATGATTATGATAAAACATTGAATTGTTTCTTCTTTCATAAATAAACGCGGTTATTCATAATAATTTTACAAGGATTCGTTTCGTCATATCATTGCACACAACCTGGATTTGATAGGATAACACACTTTTGTATTAATTTGAGGCCATTTATATTGTGTTGTAAATGTGTTACCTCGCAGACCACATTTCTATTGCCCAATAACATCCAATAAATGAATACAAATATCAGCAAAGGTATCGTATGAGTGAATTGTTTGGTCAAAACTATTAGCTCATATTATATTTATATCTCTTGGTTTATCATGTTTATTGGCAGTGAATAGTTAGCGCAACTTGCTACCGCACAGCATGGAATTGTACATCAAGAGCAAGATGAGAGAGGGCGATAACCATTAGATACTTCTAACGTTTTGATAGATCTATTGCGGGCTATTAAATAGAAATCTGCTTGGCTCGTTGCCTTGCATGTTTAGTTTAGTTTAGTTTTATTTGGCATATCAAGACACAGAGATACAATACATCAGATCAAATATACAAATCTTAAAAACTTACCAATTTAACACAACATATTAATACAAGAAAACATATAATGCCAAGGATAGCCCAAGAAAGCTCTAAAAAGGGCTTATTTCCATTGGGGTCCTTATTAAAACAGCACATTATAAAAACATATTTATATCTATGACACAATGATATCACAAATGAAGCAGCAGTATTAAATGCAGTAGATTTTATCGGCAGACTAACGTTAAGTGACGTTTCATCATTTGTTTTTGTAGATTTTGTCTGTTATGATAAGATATGTTCAAAACAATGGCATTACGTTTTTAATTGAGCTGTGAAATTAATATTCCTCCCATACACTGAATCAAATATCAGAGTAACCTAGCTGGAAACAAGTCGTCATATCTCATCGCTGATGAGTCTTTAATTTCTTCTTCAACTTCCTGAAAGTTGAGTTGCGTCCACCTACAACTTTAACCGCCAACTTCAACTTCCCTTCGTGCATGCGCGTCAACTCCAAACAACTTCTGAAGAAATGTTACAGTTGCATTTGACAAAAATATCAATATACGCTGGAAACCCGGGGCAAAAAATATAACTGCTATTCTTAATTCCTTATAATCGATTTTGAGCCAATCAACCACGAAGCACTCAATTGCCATGATCACGTGAGGCATTTATATCAGATTGGAGTTCAAGATCCTCATGCAAAAAAGGAAGTCGTAGAGGGTGGGTTACACCAGTCAGTTACTACGATTAGCTTTCCTGTAATTGTGAACAAAATGCCAGAGTACCAATATTCTTTGGCATGTTTTTACAGCACCCAACACTAAAACCAAGAAATGTTCGCAAAGTTGTGGAATTCGGAATTGTTTATTCCATTACAGGGGGTTTTAAGTGAATATTCCCTCATTATAATAGCAATGTTCGTGTGGGCATAGCAAAGCCTTTCAAAAGCACCATATTGATAATAATCTTTTTCAAGGTAACGTTCTTATTTCTATATGTAGCTTCCTTTTATCTAATCCAACCTGACATTTTGAGAGAAGTAATATTGAGCGTCCTTGGATAACTGGGACAGTTGTTTGTATTCCCATGTATAAATTGTGATATCAATAGACACTGGAAGATGGGGAACAATTTGAGGACATCTTTATTTCAAATCAATGTGTTATATCGTATTACACTTCAGGTTTTCAGACATGTGTTCATCATGGATGTTACTGAATCTGAACCATTTCAATCAGAATATCGTCAGCCTGCTTCGATGATTGCTTAACTCCCTTTCAGCGAAATTGAGTTTTGTGCATAAATCATGACTTCATTACATTATGCACATGCTGTAATAATATGTAAGTCGTTGACAAATCAAAAGTGTTGATAAATGCACAATTGCAATTCTGCCTAAGTCAGCATTGTAATAATTATGTAAAATGTTTAAAATGGGTCATATTAACTCGTATTAGGCCTATAACAAGCCACATTTCACTTGAAGGTAATCCCCAGCCTAATTCTATCAACAGGTACTGCTCCTGTTGGAATTCACCTGTACTATTCATGGTGCTATTCAACATATCATTTTTGTTGTTTTCTCAAAACTAGAAAAAATGAGTTAGGAAATTATCGAAGCATGCTGACGATATACACATGGAAAAAAGTATCGCACCACTGCTTTTTTTTTGAAAAGTGCAAATGTGGCCTCGAATTTTGCCACCATGGTGTGATATTAAGCATCATTTGTTTGCGTAAGCTGTCCAACAAAATGTTGTGCAATGAAAGGGCCACATTTTAGTTTGTGACGTAATCGATGTAATGTTTTTTCAAGGCCAAGGGGAAAATGCATGTTTTTGTCCAAAAACATGCATGGCAAAAGTTTGGGTATAACGCGATATTGAGAGGCCCGATGATTAATCTCTAAAGTTGTAATCTTTGGTAACACAATTAAGTATTCCAAGGTCAAAGGTCATCTGGGGTCAAATTAAACAAACAAATTCCCTTTTTCGTACGCCCAACGGTTATGGGGTCTAAGGTCAAAATAGGTCAAATTTTAAAGAAGTTCAAATGACAAAAGCAATATCGCGGAGGTGTTGACCTAGGTCAAATAAACAAAAACAAAATCAACGGTGACTAATATAATGACTATTTTAAGTTTTTAAAGTCTATTCAATATCGCGTTATACCCAAACTTGTTTCATGAATGTTTTTTGGACAAAATCATGCATTTTCCCCTTGGCCTTGAAAAAACATTACATCGATCACGTCACAAACCAAAATGTGGCCCTTTTGTTGCACAACATTTTGTTGGACAGCTTACGCAAACAAATGATCCTTAATATCACACCATGGTGGCAAAATTCGTGGCCACATTTGCACTTTTCAACAAAAAAAGCAGTGTTTTCCATGTGTATATTTGTTGTATTCCTTTGTTGTATGTCCTATTTCATACTCCAAAATTAAAGTTGTCCTGGTTCGATAAGAACCATTCTGGAAGCAATAAGACTTCTTTAAAATGATTGATTAAAGGCAACACAGTCAATATTCGTGAGATGGGATAGCAACACTCTTTTCATCAGGCAAACAAGATGTGTTCGGTGACCTGTATTCAACTAACTTGTAATGTTTCAAACGCAGCTGTGTAAACGAAACAGTGAGTTCCAATGAACTTCTATTCGATTATCTAAATATTTCAACGCGCTAATTAATCGTATACATAAAGGGAATGCGCTGATAAACGGTATACCGACGAAAATGTGAAACTGACGTAAACACGGTGCAAATGAGAGGCACCTCTTCTCAACCTCCTCTATTTGGAGCAAATTGGGGTTTTTTTGAAAAATTGTATCTTCGAAATACAAATGTTAGCGCCATCAATTATGTGTAACACTTTACATAACCGGGGTTGTGTAAAGGTTTTACCTAACACTTGTGTCATTTTGGTACACATGAATTGGGTAAATATCCTTTACCCAATAATGCTGTGTAGGCAATTTACCTTTTTGTTGTGTAACACTTTCCACTAGTGCATTATGCACATTCTTTGCACATTAACGCTATAACGGGTGACAAAGGTCAAGGCTTTCTTGCGGGATACAGGCCTTGAAACAGGCCTTGAAGTCTTAATCCCGGATTCGGAAATCGTGATATGCTTATACATGTTATAGTTATTTTAAGACAATTTACATTCTTAGGAGTGAAGCTGTAATAGTCCTGTACTACTTGCGTATATAATAAGCTTATAAGATTATTATATACGCAATAGGTATAGAAAATATGGCCTAGATCTCAGACTAGATCTGTCACTACTTCACTCCCATAAGACTATTGTTTTATTCTACAGGACTATAATGTATAAAACATTACATTTTACCTACAAAAAGCCGGGATAAGATCCACAAGTCCTGTTCCTGCACTAGAAGTTCTGACCGATATGCTGTCGTCCGCCATGGCTGGATACTGCAAAGTAACATAACCGATGTGGTACCGCATTTAATACGATCACAACAAGCAGTGTTTTGCTCGCTCTACCGGACCAGAATATGGTGCGCTGAGCTCAGGCCACACTGGGTGCTACGAGATCAGCTTGAGTGCACACCGATGTATGCACAATAAACACTTCCCTGCACTAACACAATACCGAGTTATTGAACCTAGTATGGTCCTAGCAACAGTGGATATAGTCGCTACACAGTAAAAAAAAAAGTGAACAACATGTTTAAAAAATTGAACAACTGCTGTTGAACGGGTGAGCTGAGCAACTTGTTGCTCAAAATATTAAACATCTGGGGTTGTTTAAAGTTTTAAACACCTAGTTGTTTAACTTTTTAAACAACATGTTTAAAATCAGATTTTACACATTGGTGTTGTTTAAAAATTGTTGTTCAATTTTCAAGGGTTGTTTAAAGAAAGTTGTTCAATCCTCATGGGTTGTTCAAAGAAAGTTGTTCAATCATCTTGGGTTGTTCAAAGAAAGTTGTTCAATCATCTTGGGTTGTTCAAAGAAAGTTGTTCAATCCTCATGGATGAAATTGGCCTGTTTAAATAACCAGGGTTGTTTAATGGTGGTTGTTTAAAACTGCAGGGTTGTTTAAATGATGGTTGTTAAAAAAACAGGGTTGTTTAATGGTAGTTGTTTAAAATTCCAGCACGATTTGAAGACTTGAATTTCTTGTGTTGAAGTACACAGACAGAACGGCAGAACTGTCGAATTCGGATGCCTTCTGTCTGTCTGTGGAGCAAAATCGCGAAATTAAAATGATATTTTTGCAAAAAATATCCATCTTCGCCGTCTATCATTCTTTGGTCATCATATTTCATTATTTTCTTGATTGTATTTCCCCATCTTGTCAGCAAAATCTTTAAAATTATGATTTAAAATCGAAATTTGTTTACCGAATGAAATACGGCGGCCATTAATTTGAAGCATATCGCAAACGAATCATTGTGACACGTGACTTGTGACGTCACAAGTAAACAACGTTGTTCAAGATCACTTTGTATTGATGTGAACGGCGTTCTTTATACTGTAAACAACACCTGTTTAAAAAAATGTTGTCTTCTTTAAACAACGATGTATAACTTTTACACATCTGTTGTTTGAAAAAGTGTACAACCGAAATTGAACAGCGATATTTTGTACATCGTTTTCTCTGTGTACAGCCTGTTTTCATCAAATTAGTGCTTGACACTTTTGTCACGGGACCGCATGGGATTTTCGCTCAACATTGTGCAGTTTTTTACTACTGATAGTGTTCATCGCGCAGTAGCCTCCTCATGTTCACCTCCGCTTTCTGTCCCGTAAAATGGAGTCTGGACACGAGACTACGATGAATCTTACACTTTCATGGTATCAAATCATGTGTTATCCAATTACGGGCACTTTTCTACACTTCCAGAGTGTAATACTCTGAATTCAATAGTAAACTATTGCATGTGTAAAAAGTTATTTTACGAAATCGATGTTTAGCACAATATTGGGTTAAAAACTACACATTCCTTTTGTACCCAGCAAAATTTGACAACTATTGCCTACGTGGTGGGTTAAAAGCGATAATATTTTGACTTATGTAGGTGTTAAGATTTCTGGCCCGATTCCCAACTTAATGTTTTCTATTCTACAGGAACATGATAGTTCATCCTTAAAATATTTCAAAATTTGAATTGCTTCTTATTTTAGATGCACAAAGAGACACGAAATGTTGCCGGTAATTGACTGCATTTTGGCCTGTAACGTCTGAATGGAACATAAGAAATAATGAAACAAATATGGGGTTTCTTTTGATATCAAAATATGTTGACGTGAAAAAAATCTTAAGTGATCGGATCACACACCTTTGATGGAGTTATTAACGTATTTACCAATGTCATAATAATTGTGGATGTGTTGATTTTTGGAACACCCTGTTAGTAAATAAAATCAACTCAACCGATAACCTCGAGGCCTTGAACCAACAAGTTCACGTTCGGTCATCATGATCGTGGTACAATGTACAATAATCTATATACATGTACAAACCAACATCGTTAATCATCGTAACAATGGCGTCGTCGTCGTTTCAATACCTGCTTGCGAGTTTGGACGTTTCTACCGTTCTTTTATGTTTGACAGCTTTTGTTATAGTATCATGGCTCATTCAAAGACACCTACAAAGCAAGAACCTCCCCCCTGGCCCGACAAACTGGCCATTTGTTGCCTGTATACCAGAGCTACTACTGAAAAGGAAGCCGTTTCATGAGGTTTTCGAGGGGCTCTCGCATCAGTATGGTACAGTATGCATGTTACCAGTACCATTTGGTAAAAGAGCTGTTGTCATAAGCGGGTATGAAGCAGTATACGAAGCCTTAAATAAAATAGAATTTGACTTTCGACCTAAAGTACCAACACTGGAAGCTGACTTTGGTGATATCATGAAAGGAGAAGGTGAGTTTGCTAAAATGCATACCTGAGACGAATATACCTGAAGGGATAAGCAGCTCTATTCATTCCTGTTATGTGCAGCGGTGCAAGTCTAACACGGTTAACAGGATATTTTGTCAATCTGGATTCTGATAGTCCAATTTTTTGTCTTCCAAACTAATTTTCAAATTTTCCCTCTTCAATTTTTTATTTTTTTTTGAAATTGAGTGCACACACACATCACACACAATTGGAAGACAGAACATTTGAGGCCACTTCCCCTATACAAAACGTGTGTAGAGAGGGTGATTATCATTCCAGGTGTTGCCAGTTGGGCTTACAGTTTTGCCAAGGTTTTTAATTACAAGCCCAAATGGGCCAAAACAACAACAATGCCAGGCAAAAAAACCCACATGTTTGACTTCCATTCAATATTAGCGCACTATTTCAAGCGGTTTACGTGTAGGTTCACATACAGTTTTGTCATGCAATGTATGTACGCTTTCATGTCTCGGAGATGTATGCGAAAGTGTGCGTAATGTTGAAATGTCTGTGGCAAGTCTATGCATGCAGTACCAGTAGTCCAGCACAGAACAAAACAAATGCAATCAATGCACAAACATCTGTTTTCTTTCATTCAATGTAAACATTTCAAGAAGCCGAAGACATCGGTCCAAATAAAGTTTGGTGATGCAACGCGTTCCTGTCTCCGAGACACGCAAGATTTTGCGTTTTATTCCGCTGCATAGTCCATAGAGTAACGTTGTAGCCAGTAGCCACATAGAACATTCTAATACCAATGGTGTTATATCTGTCTGTTTCATGTAAGGCAGGCTGCTTGCTTATTTGTTCTTCATTTCATGTTTCCATGATATACATAATGCACCCACCCAACAAGAGTTAATTTGTAGCCCAACTATTTTCTAAGACAATGATAAATAAAGCTCTAATTCAAACTGATGACACAATTGGGCTATAAGTATAATTTTTATAAACTGGCAACCTCAAGTTCTGCTGTGTGTGTGTTTGACCTCTTTAAAAACAGATTTGTATACAATACCAGCTAGTAGTCCTGTATTATATAACATTATATAACAGCTAGCTATAGAAAGCAAGCTGGCTGGCTGGCTGGCTGGCTATAGAACTATAGCAGGCAAGCTAGCTATATCATTACATGTCCCTATTTTTTTAAATTACGCACGTTTATGCATTACTCATTTTGATATGTGTGGGGTGTACGTCACCGGGGGGGGGGGGGTATTCAGTGCGATCAGTAGTGGCGTACCCAGGGGGGCCGGTGCCACCCCCCAAAAAAATATCTCGGTGCGATTTTGACCATGCAATTTTTTTGACTGGTTACGCGGGCAACTTCATCGCTCCCCCACCCCCCCCCCCCCCCCCCCCCACCCACCCATCAAGATTTCAGCTGCTGACGGGAAATAATTGTGCAAGTTTTACGAAAAAATTGTCGGTACCATGCCTTTCGTCGGTACAACTATGGTCGTGCCTGCCTGCCTGCCTGCCTGCCTGCCTGCCTGCCTGCCTGCCCCCCCCCCCCCCCCCACCCCCGTTTCCAAAAGCTGGGTACGTCACTGGCGATCAGTAAGTGGATGATGCAGTGAAATCACTGCTTCGAGGAAGAGAAATAACCTATAGATGCGTGAGGACCCGTTGCATTGCTGATCCAGCGAAGGACAGGGAGGGCGCAGTGGAAAAGGGCCAGGGGTTTCTTTTTGGGGGGTGGGGGTCTGGTCAGTGGTACCCATGAATTGCCCAGGCTTGTCGCAGACCATTTGTATGTGGAAGTTACTGCTTGTGTGATGTCAGCGAAGGTCAACAGGTTGCCCCATTTGTGATCCCACAATGCAACAGAAGGATAATCAATGGCTTTTTTTTCTATTTGCGATAAACCTTGTGTTGTAAATGTGCCAATCGCGATCAATGCGCTGCATCGCACTATCATCGCATTGTCGTCATAGTGATTTTGGTTGTACACTAGACTAAGGGCAAGGCAAAATAAAAAATAAACCTGTTTAGCGTCCCCTCCCGCTTCCTTTTTTGGGGTCCGCTTCAATTTTCTTTTCTTTTTTCTCTTTTTTCTCTTTATTTCAGTCAAAACTTTTTCAGGTTCGCAATGTTTATCGCTTACCAGGGCGGTTTTGTACGTAAAGTGGGGGGAAAATAAAACAAAAGGGCCTCTTCCTTCCTTTTTTGAAAAAAAACCTGATGCTAAACATGTTTTTATTTTTATTTTGCCTCTAGCCCAATTCAAGCTGTACTGAGGTGTAATAAAATAAATCCTCAGCGTTGAAAGAACTAGTATGCTTGGGCCCAGATTTCAGATTTGATCAAACTTAGATCACAGAGAACTACTCGAGTATTTTGCTGGGCTCGGGAGTCGGGCTCTGGAGTCGGACTCGCGCAGTCCATTTATTAATACGGCCTACGGGCCAGATTTGAGAAAAAAACAGAAATAAGCTTATTACTCAAATTCGGCAATGCCTGTAATGCAATGGGTTATTTGGCCGGTTATTTTAACATAGATTTGGTAAGAAAAAAATATTATTCGTTTTCCAAGATGAAATTCCCACCTTATTTCACCGAGTCTCGCAACACTCATTTCCCTATTCGTCGAAAGTTACTGATGACCGAATACACATCACTCATATTTGGATGCTGTCATGTACATCCGCGTGCCTATTTTTGCTTACCGTTTTCAAAATAGTATGATTTGTTGGTTATATAATCTTGACATATATCTCAATCATATTGCCGAATATCGTGCAATTTCAAGCCTATCTTCTTATTAAAATTGTGACTTCAATGTTAAAATCTACTTGTTTGAACCGAATTTCGTTATTACATATGCGGAGTCATTTGGTGGTGCGCCCTCATCATTATTTATATTGACACGCGTGCCAGAATGTATGGGACAGGACTAGGCAACAATTATAATGACTTGATTCAGGCAATTTATTCCTTGCATGTAATAATTTAATTTTCTCTATTTTAATTCATGACACTGGGATAGGGCATGCATTAAAGCCCCCCCCCCCCCCCCCACCACATACACACACCAATGCTACGGGGAATGCGGGGGGGGGGGCTAAACCAGGATGACTACTTTCTTTCCCTTTCTTTTTTCTCTTTCTAGCCTCAAATGTCCTTGTTTTTTCTTTAATGTTGAACAACAACAAATTCTGACATTATTTGGGAATCATGAAGAATCCGGACTTTTTGTGGTCCATTTCGACACGAGAGCCTGTTGGTTATTGTTATGCTTGATGCCAATCGATTATCATCATTCAGTTTAATTTGTAGCATGACCTCATTATGTGAGTTACCGCGCTATTTCAAATTTAGTGTTATCTACACGTGTGTTACGATCTTCTTAACAACCTGAACACACTGTAGTATCGGACGGTCACCGACATACAGACTGTGATAGATTTTTAAAATGATTACACATTTATATTGCTAGAATTATGGCATTTCATAAGAAGTATGCCAATTAAAACCTACTAGAGCCATAGTTCAATACATAAACAATGTATTATGATATTCAAAGTGCATGGTTTGTGTTTAGATTTAATATGAATTGAAATACAAATATTCAGATGTGGCTGAGCTGATACACTTATCTGTTGATGTATAAAAATACCAAATGTGTTGTGTTTCAATTCACATTAAATCTAAATTCTAAACACAAATTATGAACTTTGAATATCATAATACATTGTTTATGGGTTGAAGTAGGGCACTAGTAGGTTTTAATTGGCATACTTTTTCTGAAATACCATATTTGTAGCAATATAAATGCGTAATCATTTTAGAAATCTATCCCAGTCTGTATGGGTAATCATCATGATCATGGTTTAAACCCAGAAGTGAGAGCAGGACAAATCGACGCATGCGTGTGCATGCGCACAGCCTGTTTTGTAGGTTGTGTTTGGGTTGGTTTGAGAACAATACCGTGCACTGCCGTGCAAGACCTGGTTCGTAGAATTGAATAGCAATACACGGGAGCTGCCTACCCCTTCAGGTATATTCGTCTCAGGTATTACATGTACGAGGGAACGACCCCATTTCTATATATATAGGGTGAGTCAAATTCAAATACGGTGTTATAGTAAAATGGTGGGGTTCAGACGCAACCTGAAATATAAATCTAGGAATTCTTGAGATATAATTATGATATTTGATAATTTAGATATCATATTTTGGGATTCGAGCCATATCATGTATTGTGAGAGTTATTTAATTCGTAGTTTTGGTGGATCTTAGAAAGAGCTTTGGGAATGTTATAAGTAACAAATATTGTTTGGAGGATATTGGGAGTATTCTCTATTCAAAGTTGTGGTGGCTCTTAAAAAGAGCGTTGGGAATGTTATGTGTAAATTATGTAATTAGGAGCATATTGGGATTGTTTTTAATTTGGAGTTTTGGAAAAGAGACTTGGGAAATTCACGGGATTTTTTTAAGTATTAGGAGTGTTTTATTTTAAAAGAATAAAAAGGTTAGTTTGCCAAAAAAATGTTTTTTTTTCTCAAAAATCTCATTGTTGGCACTTTTTGGTCAATATTTTCAAAACAAACAAATTTTAAGCCAAAAAAAAAATCGCTCCTAGATAATTGACTTAAGATGATTTTGGTGAAATTTTGGAATTTTCAATCAAAAACTGATATTGTTAGGTTGTCTGAAAATTGTTGGTGCCAAAAAGGTGATTTTTGGGCAAAAATATAAAAATCACTAATTTTAGTAAAAATGGATTCTCTGACTCATTTCATTACAAAAAATGTATACTTTTATGTACATCACATTTATAATTTAAAAGTTACAGTGCTTGATAAATCTGGCCCAAACAGGGTTGACACCAGCCTTAAGTCCCCCCTTGGTTGTTTTGGTAAGTTTGAGTCATTTTTTTCAATGTTAACATCTAAAATGTGTTTAAGGACCCTAAAAGACACCTAAAAAAGTTGGTTTGGTTTAGTCCTGTGGGGGTGCACGAAAAACCCCTGCACATACCCGACTATATGGATTTCAAATGGAATAGCTCATTTCATACTCTGAAGGAGCTGGATATGGTAGAATCCAGCCAATTTGTTCACTTTTGTCTTTTAGTATTTTGAAATTTATTTGATTTTAACAGTTGATTCCAACAATGTTATTCACGCAGGAGTAGTAATGTCATCTGGAGAACCATGGAAGGAACATCGTAGGTTTTCATTGACTGTTCTCAGAAGTTTTGGTGTCGGAAAAAGAAGCTTTGAAGATCAGATCGCCACTGAGAGTGAGAGCTTAATGAAAGAGATGCAATCACAACGTGGAAGTCCATTTAATCCAACGCATCTTTTCTGTAATGCAGTATCAAATGTCATCTGCGCTGTTGTCATGGGCAAACGATTTGAATACGATGATCCAGAGTTCAAACGCTTGTTATATCATTTGGAAGAATCCACTGCTAATGTTGGTGCTATTTTTCTTTATTTAGCTGTTCCTTTCCTAAGAAAAATCCCGTTTTTTCCTACAAGCGGAGTGTCTTCCATAGTATCAGTGCGGCAAAAACTGAAGGATATCGTGGATCAACATCGTGATTCTTTCGATAGGGAGAACTTGCGAGATTTCATTGATGTATATTTAAACCAAGTGCAAGTGAAGAAAGAACAAGATGTAAAGACCTATATGAATGATATCGAACTTCTTTCAGTCGTCAATGACTTTTTCATAGCGGGAACGGAGACAAGTTCAACTACTTTGCGTTGGGCTCTTTTGTTCATGATGATGTATCCCGACGTACAACAGCGAGTTCACGAGGAAATCGATGCCGCAGTTGGTCGAAATCGCCTACCTAAACTATCCGATAAGCCTAATTTGCCGTACACAGAATCTGTTATACATGAGATACAGCGTTTTGCTGGTATAGTTCTCTTTGGTGCTTTGCGGTATGCCGTTGATGATACACTATTTCGTGGATATACCATCCCTAAAGGCACGTATGTCTTTGCTAATATGAGAAGTGTCACCAGAGATCCAGATGTCTGGGAAGACCCAGATGTATTTAAGCCTGAACGATTCCTGGACGACGAAGGACGTTTTAAGAAGGTCAAGGAAGGGCTTGTATTCGGCTCAGGTTTGTCATTTTTTACTTATAATTCACTAGCAACCAAAAGTATTAGGACACTTGGTTATGGTGTCAAAATCATCCCATATATTAAATTTGGAGTGTAATATTCCACTATGAGTTGAACAAATGTGTCGCTGCATCTCTTCCCATTTTACTACAACATCTGCTTATTCAATTCCATGGAAATGAAGAAAACATGTGCCTCGCTAAAATCCTCATATAGATTTCCCATTGGAAATAGCTCATACAGGGTGTCCCAAAAATGTTAACACTCCGAGCACATAATATATCTTAAAAGGACAGGAACACATGGGTCTAATCTTGATGTATTATAAAAGCTGAGTAAATAAGCTTTCATTTGCACTATTGCATTCCAATTGGTTATTAAGAACGGGAGATATGCTTCAGCAAACATGAGGAAGCAAAATTGGCTTGGTTCAAATCAACAAACTCTTAAGAATTTTCCATTAATTCTATGCCAACAAGCTAACACAGTGGTTCAATGAATTCCCAGTGTTTTCTCTCAATTTGCAGCTTGCAAGGTGTCCTAATACATTTGGTTGTAGTGTACAAGGTATCCCAGAATGTTCATATAGACCTACTATATTTGATAAAGAATTTAAAGATTACAATAAAGTCCACATATCTCAATTTAAAACAGGCAAAATGCTGGTGGACATCTTCCGTACCTATTCTGTTGATATCTTCATTTTTTCAGGTGTGACATAACATTATTGAAATTCGAGGAAAACCAGTTTTCGTCATGCAAATATTACTTCACTTTCAAAAGACATTTCGGCTGAAAATGGTCAGCGATTTTCAAGAGAGACAATTTTGGTCACATTTGGAATATACAATTTTTACAAAATTGTCTGTCATTTCTGCAT
Source organism: Ophiura sarsii (assembly GCA_035610835.1). Taxonomy (NCBI): domain Eukaryota; kingdom Metazoa; phylum Echinodermata; class Ophiuroidea; order Amphilepidida; family Ophiuridae; genus Ophiura; species Ophiura sarsii. Next base: position 35,659,375 of record CM069441.1, on the reverse strand, counting down.
GACATAAATTGCCCGCTTAGGAGCGCTATTAATTTGATCCGGTCTGGTAAACCTATTGTTATCAATTACTACGAGAGGATTGCCTAGTTGTATATTTAAATTCGGGGCGTGTACGAGCGGTACTACTTGCTAACTGCATGGGTGAGTTTCCATTATGTTGCAAATTACATCCACGCTCATGCGTTTAAACAATGGGCGTTGCAATACAGCCGGTTGGTTGCACACGAGAATTATGTCATATAGCAACCAGCTTTGATGAAAGGCGAATATTTAAATTTAAGCTAAGCGGGCCTTGTAGCCTAATGCAGAAACTCCTGTTAAAATTATACAGGTTCTCCCAGAAATGATTTATATCGAGTAGGCTGAATTGATTTGGCTAGCAATATTATCTCTTACATCTACATAGCTACATAGGAATTTTGGATTTTAAAATCCAAAATTCCTATGTAGCTATGTAGATGTAAGAGATAATATTGCTAGCCAAATCAATTCAGCCTACTCGATATAAATCATTTCTGGGAGAACCTGTATAATTTTAACAATAATTTGATATATCGGCATACAAAATAGCGATGTTTCCCAATCTTAAGCCACAGTTTTTGTGCAAGTACATTGTGTTTACGTGTAAACCGTGTTTAGCATTCCAGATGGTTAATAGGCCCGGTTCAATTCTTGACACTGTAGCGTGTTTAGTATCCTCATGATGATCATAAGCCATGGATTATTTCTTCACCATCAGAATAGACTGCATGATATTTGCTCTATATAAGGGAAGGGGCCATCATATTTCTGGGGAAAAAAGGAATATGTTATGATTACCACAAAATACAATGTTGCATGTTTCCCATTTGTTACAACAACTCCCTTTCACTGGATTAGCCAGAAGTGAAAAATGTCTTTGATTAAAAAATTGGCAACAAATTCGCTACCTTAAGATTAGACCAGTAACGGATACCAACTTACTCATGACCGCTCTGTATGAACGAATGGTGCTCAAATACGTCTGTAAAATTATTCAATAACATTATCCGCGATGTGTCTCATATATAACAACGATACTTGTTATGAATTGTATATTTCGATTATTCATCAATACAGGTCCGCGTGTATGCCTTGGGGAACAGCTTGCTCGTATGGAATTGTTCATCTTTTACACTCATCTTATGCATCGGTTCAGCTTCAAGAAATCATCTGATGCGGACATTCTGAATTTGAAACCGTTCTCAGGATCTATATTGTCCCCATATCCATATCAGATTCGCGCAATTCAGCGCTCATAATAACAGGATTCGCACGAGTGGCCTTGTTTTCACCCAATTAATGCAATTTTTAACTTTGAAAGATTCGGATTTTTGAGTCTAAGAATATGATATAAATATTGGGGCAAATACGTCATCAAAGATATTCCTATAGTTCAATCAGTTTTATATTGGCGAGAATATTCGGTTTTATCTCTCCGCGCGCAAAAAATATTCCAAGCGTACGCGCGATTATGGCGCTAAACGCACATGATGCACAGGGCGAATGTTACCTTCATGCGCTCTCGCGTCCTTCTGTTCATTCGATGCTGTAAGGAGGCTTCGCCAATTTGGAACCGATCAAACTATAGAACATGTTTGACATTATGCAAAGTATGGGTGAACTGTTGTCACAAAAAGTGTACAAAACTTAAGCCAAAACAATTAAAACGTCGAAATCATAATCAGTGGGTGTGCTCAAAATGTTCAAATAAAGGTCTTTCTGATTCTGATACTGATGAAGATAAAACCTTTTCTGATTCTGATATCGAAAAAGATGTAAATGATCAAAATAAGTCTTCTCAATTTAATATGAGTGATGTACACCTAAAAAGATGTGATGAAATGGTTTTTAATCCTTTAAGGTTTGATTGTAATTTCAAAAGATTCAATGATGTGGTAGATGATAATACAAGTGGTTTGCATAAATGCACATACCTTGCACCAGAACACTTTCATTTAGAGTCTAATGCCAGCGGTGGTAAATATAGTTTCCTTAATGTTAATATTAGAAGTTTATCGAAAAATGTCGAAACACTTAAAGAATGCATTGACATTATTAAAAGAGGATTTCAGTGTAGGTCTAATTAGAATATCAGAAACTCACCTCAAACAATAACCAAATGACTTGTATAATCTTTCTGGGTTCAAAGTAGAATACATAAACAGAGTTAGACGAGAGAAAGGTGGACTGCATGTATATCCAACCAAATCAACTACAAACTGAGAAAAGATCTTTGCCACGCCACTGTAATGAATCATGTTTTATTGAAATTGAATGTAATAATGCAAAGAATGTTGTAGTAGGCGTTTTATATTATAGAGCACATGGGTGCGTTAGATAACTTCATAGAGGATTATGACCCCAATTTAAAGAAATTGAACTCCGAGAAATAAAAATAAAATTATAATAGGAGATTTTATATAACATTGATCTTTTAAAGGTCGAAGATTTTTTTTTGTAACTGGCATCTAATATTCAAAATCAAAGTACTGATAAAAAATGTCATGACTACAATACTATGTATGAAACCTATTGTGGAAATGGATATAACAAAAATAATAGAGAAATTCAGTCCAAACAAAAGTGCTGGCTATGATAACGTTGGCAGTTTTATTATAAAGTATATTTTATCTATCTATATCAACAGGTGCGGTACCTGAAAAGCTCAAAATAGCTAAGATAATACCCATATTCAAAAAACAAGACGCTGAAGTATTTTATAATAATTATCGACCAGTCACTTCTACCATACTTTTCAAAGATTCTAGAAAGACTTGCATTTGACAAAGTATGAATTATATAAATATCAATGAAATCCGTAATGATAAACAATTTGGGTTTCGTTCAAATCACTCTACCTATATTGCTGTAATAGAGCTTGTAGATGAAATAAATACTGCAGAGGAACGAAAAAGTGGAATGAAACTACAAATGGAATATTTTTAGACTTATTGATACAATCGATCATAGCATACTAATTTATAAATTAGACTATTATGGATTTTGTGGCATTGTACAAGAATGGTTTAAAAACTAAGTAATAGAAAGCAACATGTATCTTATAATTCATCCGATTCACAACTTTAAAATATAATGTGTGGTGTTCCACAAGGATCGATACTGGGTCCATAACTTTGTATACTCTATGTTAATGATATAAATGATATAACCATTACTTCAAATGTTCTGGATTTTATTTTATTTGCTGATGATACCACTATTCTTTACTCACACAAAGATATCGATAGCCACATAAGTTTAGTGAATACTGAACTGAAGGAAGCAAGCAATTGGTTTAAAGCAAATAAGTTATCTGTGAACGCCAGCAAAACAAATTATATGATTTTGGGTACGCCTCATATGACATCTGTCAAAGTAAAGCAAGATTCAAATGTCATCCTAGACAGCACTCTGTTAGACAGAGTAAAACAAACCAAATGTTTAGGTATCTTAATAGATGAAAACCTTGCCTAAAAATGTCACATTGACTGCATTTCAAAAACTTTATCGAGAAACATTGGTGTCATGAACAAATTGAAACATTTCATTCCGGCACGTATATTACATACTCTATATTGTACTTTTAATTTGCCTTACCTTAAATATTGTATTTTCATCTAGGGAAATGCATGTAAAACTTACTTTGATAAACTTATAAAAATTTCAAAAATGGGCAATTAGAACAATTTCCATAACAATTACAGATATCATACTCAAGGAGTACAATATTTTGAATATTGAAGATATGTATTCTCTGGAACTAGGTGTATTTATGTACAAATGTTCTGTTAATGATTTGCCTAATACAGTTAATAGCTATTTTACTAAACGTTCTGATATCCACGACTACCAGACAAGACAGGTAAAATATTCATCCTAGACTAAAATATGTCAAATTGTATACCTAAAATGTATTGTGTTCTCTTCGATTACTGTCCTTCGTCTTGTCTGTTAGTCTATTTTGATTTTCCAGGGAAAGGCAACTGCATTTTCCTCCATATTGTTATTACTGCTGTATTTTAATTGTGTCTGATAAATGTGTTTTGATATTGTTTATAGATGTTTGTAAATGTTTGTTATATATGGAAATAAATAAATAACCTAACCTAAATAAACAAACAAGAGCCACATTGCAATGACTGTTGACCATGTTGACGGAGCTTCTCATTAACTTCAGTCAGTGAGCACATAAGTAAATAATTATTCGCACAATTTTTGTATTTGTGCTACAATACCTAATTGACATTTCATCGTAGTAAACACCTTAATGATGTTAGGTCAATAATTCGCTCAATTTTGAGTTAACGATATTTGCATTGAATCCAACAAGTGATAACACCTCCTTTTTGCCAATATATAGCACAAAATAACCCCTAAAATACTTGTTTTAGAACCAATATGACTAAATATAAATAATCAATTGCCCAAAAATATGCATTTCAATATTTGTTTTTATTCTTTTTTTATTCGAACATGACTTATACATCAATGTTATATATTATAATAAAATATCAAAATTAAATACCTTTTAAGAACTTTTTGGACCAATAAGACCAGATGACAACATATTGCCCAAGGTGCAAAAAGAGTATATAACAGCCATACACAACCAGAATTTTGTGGTTTCACAGACAACCCACCCACATACGCTTGTTTGGGTTTTTTAACTGTTATACATCAATAATTTATAACAATAATCGATCAATATAATGCTATAATCTCAAAATCCTTAAAGGAATATGTCCACGCTGGTCAGTTCACCGAGGTTGAACTAGCTTGCACCTGTTCATTTGGTGACAGATGAAAAAAAGTTAAGATGGAGAAATCTCAACATTGAGATATTCCCATAGAATAAGGATAAATAGGATAAATAGATACGAATATAATCCTAGGGCGAAACATACACCACCCAGTCTTCCATACAAACACCCAAAATGTATGCTGTTTTGGTCATTTTGTGTTGAGACATACCTCTAAATACAGCAATTGTTTACATACTTGATGTGTTTAAATGCTGTTTTCGATCATACACTGAAAAATAATTTGGTGTCATTTTGACACTAAAACAAGTGTCAATAAATGGGTCCTCAGTTGGCCACCTAAAGGTGTCAAATTGACACCATTATGGGTGTAAAATATGACACCTTTGGGTGTCATATTCATTTTGACACCTAGGGTGGTTACCTGAGGACCCATTTTCGAAAAATGTCAAAAATTGACTCTCTTAAGTGTCATATTGAGATACATTTACACCCTAATTGGGGTGTAATTTTTGGAAATGGGAAAATGGGTATTTGTCACCTCTAGCACATGTTTACGAGCCGGTAAGACTGGTAAGTACCGATCTGCTCCATTTCCAGACATTTTTGATAATAATTATGATACAATTAGCGTAATGTCAGACGTCCGTATGAACCACTGAGCAGATGAATCGGGCTATATGTAATGATGCACGTATCATCGTATGCATGCATGACGAACACACACATAGTACTAGTAGGTCCATGCACTGACACACAGTCCAAAATGAGTCCTGACTCAACAGCCTAACAAAATGCTAGTCTCTGACTATGAAATTGTAATTTATTTCATCAGTTAGTTGGCGCAATAAATAAACAACATGAACAAGGCTTACAATACGCTAATTGTATCATAATTATTATCAAAAATGTCTGGAAATGGAGCAGATCGGTACTTACCAGTCTTACCGGCTCGTAACATGCAGACAAAATGGCGACGAGAAAACGCATGCGTTGATATGTTGATAGACGCCCAATTTGGTGTCAGAATTACACCAATTGGTGTCATGCTGCTTCGACACCTCTAAAAACCGTGAGCTTTCCCGCCAACTATTGACGCCCTTGGAGTTATTTCAATTAATCTGACACCAGTTTTGGTGTAAATCACTAAATGATCACTGAAAGGTGTCCGTCGGGCACATAACGGTGTCACCGTAAATAATGTGCAAACCCGTATCATTGACGATTACACCAATTTTGGATTCAAAATAACACCTTTGTAAGTGTCATTTACAGTTGACTCCAAGAAGGTGTCGCTGTGACACCAATTTATTTTTCAGTGTTGCATATATCACAAGCACAGCTGCCATTAAAATAGTTAAAAACAACCTTTCATATCTTTTTGACTTTGACCATACACATCACGAACAGTTTAATGAGTTCAATGATGATCAGTCTGTTTTCAAACGTTATGTGAGAAGTACGTCCATAGTTCCGATTCAAGAACTATTTTAACACGCTTCCGGGTTTTAAAAAATGTGTCTGAACAAACACGTATCGGAGGATATAATATGAGGTATAAAAGTTATGCCATGCAAGTCGCAAAATACTTATGTATTTTTGCTGTTTTGAAACTCAGCAAATTAATACGGAGTGTGCCAAATAACCCAGGCCAAATAATAAATACATTTATGAAATCGCTTCCCGCTAGCTGGATTTGTGCAAGAAAAGAATATGCCAGTCTATTTTGAAGAAGGAAACGGACCCTTTTTACAAACCCTACATCTTGCATAGCCATTATCGGGTACTCTATATATAATGTATAGTAAGAAAGCAAAGCTGATATTGTGGAAATCCTTATCCCTTATAAAGTCTATTCGCAGTACTTATTACGCTGCTACATTCGAGAACTACATATCCAGGTGTTGACAACAGCTCGAGTGTCGATAACACTTATGAAATATTGATGTTGTGTGCTGGGGACTACTTGAGACGTTTACAGTTTCGTCTAAAACGACATCTGAACGTGTCACAGGTGTGTCACCGATCACAGGATGCGGAAACACAATCCAGATGATGGTTTATATAACCTACATTTGGATGCGAGATACATGTTGACAATACCCTCTGGTCGGTTACCGTTTCAACGGATACATATTAAATATACATTTTGATTGCATACAGGGAGTATGGGTGTCAACAATAGCCTTATAGACATATCAAGGTGAATGAACTAAATGATCCAACATTTGGTTCTCCTACAGGTTGTAAGGGCTATGTAATGGTTCATTGATTGTAAGTCTAGAAGTTTTCCTTTATATCTACCTGTAGAAAAAACTTTTGGTGGGGGATAACATTGGAGATACATGTTCACGTACCAAGGAAATGAACAGTTGAGACTTAAAACAAATATGACACCATATCGAAATGCACAATTACTAATAAAACAAACTTGTTGTGGTGTGCACTCAAATACGGATATGCCAGAAAACCGTGATGTCTTTTATATGAATGAGGATGTAACAAGGACCTGTTAAAAATACACTACTTTTAGGCCTACATGTCTACTGGAGGAATAATGTAATGTCAATAGACCGATAAATAAACGGATATGGCTCACAGTGAAGAACTGGGGACAAGTGATCATGGTGATAGACCCCCGCCTCCCGCCAACTATGAAAGACCCACTATAAAACCAGCGGCGGCGGTGGCATCAGAATTTGCAGGAGGGGAGGGGGGGGGGGCGGAGAAGATTGGAGAAGGGGGGTCGCGAACATACTTAATACACGTGTTCCATGGGAGCCTTGACAACTTTTAGAGGGGTAGTCGCACAGTGGGGTCGTGAAAATTAATGGGGTAATTACATAGATATAGTGTGTACATAAAGTTTGTTCATTCACTTAAGATTCTCAAGAAAAATAGCAATTCAAAGCCTTTCCTTGGCTAAATACAGAGCACATACAAAACCACTTTTTAAGAAACACCTGCTCTTAACCATTCAAAACATCGCTTTTCATGTTTTAATACACAGGAAAATGCACTTCTATCAGTTTTCAATGGTTAATTTTCAGGCATCAGCAGTTTGTATAACCACTCCCGCCAAACTAACCACTTTCGCCTCCCAATTGACCACACCCCTCTTTTCTTCAGACGGTCGATGCGTTATTTTGGACCCTCTATTTGGAATTCGACTCCGGCCAACAACTGTCAGTGGTCCAACATCCGTAAATCAAACACTAAACCGTCTTTAATTAAGCACACGCTCAGAGTTCATCTTATCTCAGTGCACTAGTCTGTATACATCATTTGAGTTTGTGTACATTAATTTAGTTCTTAGATTATATTGCTATTTATTTTGTTATATTTACCTTGATTTTTTCGAAAATTAACGTATTGTATCTCTGCTATTTCATCTACTTCTTCTTCTTCTATATGAAACCCATATATATAAAATGCTTCTTCTCCTACAGTTTACATGCTACAATCACCAAACTTGGTCAGTAGGACCCCATATAAAAACGTCACCATTTGGGGCCAAAGGTCACACGGGGTCACTAGGTGTCAAAACGTGATTTCCACTTAAAACACACTTACAACTTAGTGAAATGACCTAGGATCGTCAGAATCGGTCAAGAAATTCATTATGACCGTACCCATATATAATAGTTTAGTTTTTAAAATTAGAATTGGGGTCGCTAGGGGTAAAAATGTTGATTTTTTATCATATCACTTCAAATGCTTCTTGGCTCAGATGAAATGACTGGTGACTGTCACAATTGGTCAAAAGATTCCTTTTGGTCCATGCTCATATAAACACTCATATAAATATTTGCAGGGCATTGCATGAGAAGAGAAAATGAGATTGTATCTGATCTGCTGCTATGGAAACCCAAACACGGACACACATCTGTCGGCCGCCCAGCCTTAACATATTTGGACACCTTGTCGAAAGACACAGGACTGAAGAATGATGAGGAGATGCAAGCATGCATGAAGGACAGAGTAGTTTGGCGAGCCATCACGAAGACCGTTCGAGAACGACATAAGTAGTAGTAGTATATAAACACTTCAGCGATTAAAATTGACGTGTCATATGGGGTCACTAGGGTCATTGACCAATGCAGGGAAATAATTTAAGGCATACTCCAATTTTGAACGGATTTCTTGCATCGTGTGTCTTTTGATAAGACGAGAAAAATGTCAATCATGCATGACCTTGGGGTCAAAGATCAAGAAGGGGTTAGAATTACAAATTTAAAAATCTGATATTTGTCCGAACATTTTGAATCATACCATTTTAGTCTTTGTCGTACTATAATTTCCATGGCATATTTGGTTTCCTCATGCAATATCCCTTCAGAAATGTATTAGACCACTAGTAACTCATATCTAGTATTTTTGCTTTGTTAACATACTTACAAATCCAAAATGGCCCCCAAAATGGGTCCCAAAATTACTGAACAAATTGTCGAAATTCCATAAAATGGTATTTATCAACCAAAATGTATGATGAAAGTATAGTTTTAATATTGGGATGTATCTATAAGACCACAAGTAACTTATATCCAGTATATTTACATTGTAATAACATACTTTGAATCCAAAATGGCCGCTGCAAATGTTTAAAAAAATCTACATGAGTGAATGCTAATCCACAATAGATATTGTATGAGTGTATATTACATCACGTTTACCAAATAGTATGTTTTTACTATTTTTACATTTACAGCAGCCATTTCGGTGGCCATCTTGGTTTTAAAGTATGTTATTACATTGCAAACATATTGGATATGAGTTACTAGTTGTCTAATACATACACACCAATGAATGTTAAACATATATACTTTCATCATATCTTGGCTGATATTATCCCATTATATGGTATTTCAACATTTTGTTCAGTCATTTTGGGGGCCATTTTGGATTTGTAAGTATGTTAACAAATCAAAATACTAGATATGAGTTACTAGGGGTCTAATACATGCATCCCATCATTAAAACTATATTTTCACCATACATTTAGGTTGATATTACCCCATTTTATGGAATTTGACAATTTTTGCAGCCATTTCGGACACATTTTGGGGGCCATTTTGGCAGCCATTTTGGATTTTGAACCATGTTAACATAGCATAAATACTGGATATGAGTTACTTGTGGTCTAACACATACATCCCATCGTTAAAAGTATATTTTCATCATACATTTCGGTTGATATTATACTATTTTATGGATTTTTGACCATTTTGGCCATCAATTTGGCAGCCATTTTGGTTTTACAGTATGTTAACAAAGCAAAAACACTAGATATGAGTTTCTAGTGGTCTAACACATACATCCCATTGTTAAAACTATACTCTGATCATACATGTTGGTTTATATATGCCAGTATATGGAATTTTACCATTTTAGCGGCCATTTTGGTGGCCATCTTGGATTTAGGTGTGTTAACAAAGCAAAAGTTCTGGATATGAGTGTCTAGTGGTCTAATACATACATCCCACTATTAAAACTATACTTTTACCATACAATTTGATTGCTATATGTCATTTTATGAGATTTGACCAGTTTTGGCGGCCATTTTGGACACCATCTTGGATATCTGGAGAGCATCGGGTTTTTTTTCACTGTTATCATCTAAAATGTGTTTAAGGACCCTAAAGGGCATCCAAAACAGTTGGTTTGGTTTAGTACTGTGGGGGTGCATGGGAACCCCCCTGTACATACCCAACTAATGCTTGTTATGACACAATTCTCTTTTAAATATTCTTCCTTTATTTCTGCTTGCATTCAAACTTAACCCCCTCTAAGCGAGGATTGTGTTTTTAACACTCTTCTTGTTTTGACAAATCCTTATTCCTAAAATAAACTGTGTTTCGCTGTTGCATTCATCATTATTTCGCTGGTGCATTCATCATTATACTTTGGTGCACTACATATCTTCATAATAGTCTCGTTAACACTATGAAATGTTGATGTTGTGTGCCAAGGACTACTTGAGACGTTTACAGTTTCGTCAGAAAAAACAACTGAACGTGTTACAGGTGTGTGACACACAATCTATGATGACGGTTTATATTCGACGTGTTAACCTAAATTTGGATGTGATATACAGGGTGGCAATAGCTTAACGGCAGTATACTCTTTCTATACGCGGATGGATGCGCATTAAATATACATTTTGATTTCATGCGTGGAGCAAGGGTGTCAACAATAGCCAAGGTGACATATCAAGGTTAATATGATGTAACTTATAGTTCTCCTACAGGTTATATGCAATGGTTCAATTATTGTAAGTCTAAAGGTTTTCCTTCATCTACGAAGGTCATATAAGTTATACCTCCTACCTTATAACTTTGCTATTATAAAAACGCGCCAGTATTATGCAATGTTTTACTATTATAGCTTTAGATCTCATAGATGTGTGCTTAAAAATCAAAAGATCATATTCATCACACTACATGTTCATTGTAGTGGTATATGTAACACTTCATTGAACAGACGACAAAGATGTTCTTTTGAAGTGTTGATTTTGGCACATTCAGATTGTGACCTCCCCATGTTCTCAAGCAAATAGCTGAGCACTGGAGCAAGGGATTGCTTCAAATTTCGTATCATTGTAAAGATGAACACATCATCTTTTACATGATATATTACACTAAATGAACATATCCCGAGATATTTGAAGGCAAATTGTGATTGAAAAACAATTCTAAACTCTTTTATGAGTAGTTTATATAAAACGCGCGATGGCGTTTTTTACTACATACGCACGCTAATCGGTCAATCCGCAACCAATTTTACGACACAAATGTCGTTCGCGTTCAAATCGCAAGGAAAAAAGCTTTTTCGACTAGGGCCAATGCCTGCCTCTCTGTTATACTGGCATCTATATGTTGTTAACCTTATAAGGACCAAAGACACACACGACGTGTGAAGTACGATGTGAAATTACAAACCAAATGTTTCATGCCGCATTATGAAAATGAAAGTATATTTAGACAAGATTTTTTATATTTAGTGTTTGAGTAATGAGAACTTCCTTGTGGATGTCGTTCAGAAAGAGAAAAAACCAAAATGGGGTGATTCAGTGATACTCATTGAGAAATACATACTGTTGTAATGGCGGCGGCCGCGCAATGAAAATTATGGTTTATACGATGACATAATAAAATATTAACATAGAAACTAAATGTTGGATGCCTCATTATGAGAATGCGAGTGTATTATGCACAAGAAATATTTATATTTAGTGTTTGAATAATAAAAACTTCCTTTCCCCATCTGTCAATGAGAGAGAAGCAAAGGTAAAAAAACAATTGTAACTAGAGCTACATTGTGATCAGAGATCACGGATATTAGTCGTAGGCGTGTTGACCTTTGACCTTTTGATCATATGGCAAACAGATCATATTGCAGACAATTGTCAAAAGAACATTATCTTCCAATATTTTAAATTGTACAATTTTGGATAATTGTTTTCTTAAATCCGGCCATCTAGTAGTGAACAATTAAAATGTTGACCCCTAGTGACCCCTTCTTGACCTTTGACCCGAAGTCATGATTGACTTTTTTCTTGGCTTATTAATGCGCACAAAATGAGACAAGCCCAGTCAAAGTCAGACGATGTCTTCAATTTTATCGCCTATAGGTCAATGAACCCTAGTGACCTCATATGAAATGTCACTTTTACTCCAAGAGCAACCCATATGAACATGGATCCAAGGAATCTTTTGACCAATTCTGACAATCATTGGTCATTTCCTCTCGGACAATGGAGTGAAAATTTACATTTTTACCCCTTGTGACCTTTTTGTGACCTTTGACCCCAAAGTCATGACTGACTTTTTCTAAGCTTATCAATGCGTACAAAATGAGACAAGTCCGGTCAAAATCAGACGATGTCTTCAAGTTCATCGCTGTATAGGTCAATGACCCCTTGACCTCATATGACATGTCGCTTTTAATCGCTGAACAACCTATATGAACATCGATCCAAGGAATCTTTTGACCAATTCTGAAAATCATCGGTCATTGAGTGTATGGAGTGAAAATTAACATTTTGACCCCTAATGACCCTAAATATTATTTGATTTTAAAAACCGATTTATCATATATGCGTACGGTCCAAAGAAGATGTCTTGATGCACCCAAGGGTGCTTCACTTTCATCACATGACCACTGATTTCTGTCACCAGTGTCTACTGGTTCCCATCGACATTACAGTGCAAGGAAGTGCTTATAAAGTTGTAAATGAGGGTCTTTAAGAAAATCCTGTTGCAAGTAATATGATTGATGTGTCTTTAATACAGTCCTCTATTGATTTTCTTAAAGACCCTATATTTTTATAAATACAAGTTTTAGTTGGGATTCAATTTCTTTCTATATTTGTGGCTAAGTGTAACCTATCTGCACTGTGTATTACTATGGTAGAGGTCAGACGACCTCCAGCTGTTAATTACTTTAACACATGTATGGCACTATTTGTTTTGGTGATAAGCCCTGCTGGTACTGTAAGGGCGCTAAGCATTATGGGGTACATCAAGAAATCTTTTTTGCGTACGGTCATAAGGAATATGTTGACGAATTCTGACGATCCTAGGTCAGTTCACTAAATTGCAAGAGCGTTTTATGTGAAAATCACGTTTTGACCCCTAGTGACCCCTGTTTGACCTTTGACCCCAAGGTCATGATTGACTTTTTTCTTTTCTTGTCAATATGCACAAGATGCAACAAATCCGAGCAAAATAGGAGCATGTTGAATCACGTGTTGACCCCTAGTGACCTCTGTGTGACCTTTGACCCCTTATGCTTGAAAACCTGAGTAGTGGTGCACATAACAGTACTTATGACCAAATATGGTCAAAATCGGCCAATTGGTTACGGAGCTATAGGTCACATGACAGCAGAAGAAGAAAGAAACAGCATAAATACAGTATATTAGTCGTTTCTCGACTAATATAATTTGTCGATTAAATTTGCGGCGCTGTTAAATGTTAAGATGACGTCATAATCAAATGGACCGTCAGACAGCCGTGAGAACAGGAAACAAACAAACCGGCTGCGAACGGGAGCATAGCAACTGGTACCTGCTAGTACCCGCCAACACAAGTCCGCGAGATTTTCAATAAACCGTACGGAACGTGTTTAATGCATTTTATTTCACTCTAATTGACCACTTTTCTCAATCACTTTGAAATGCTCATGCATAAAAAGTAGTAATATTTTCTGACTATTCTAAAAGCGTTTGATTTACGATTTCGCGAAGATAATGGCGATGATCCGGGTTCGAATGCAATCCTACGTGATAGTTAAGAATAACCGTAATCATAAAGAGATTGCTATAAGATGACAGGAACAAGGATAGCCCACGCAAAACCTTGGAATATAGTGTTTTGCTCTTATAAGAATCCGAACAAAACTGAGATGTTGGTCGGCTTACAAACTGTATACCTTGTTTATTTTTCGGCGTCAGTGGCTTTCGATGTCATTTCAATTCCAATTTAACTTAAATTGGGTCTGTGTTTGAGAAACAATAAGTCAAATATATTATATATAATCGAATACGGTATGTGACAAAAATGCTGCCGAGACGATATGCTGAAAAACAGCTCAAACGAAATCATGCTAAAAATAATCTAAATAGCATGCTGTATACTAACAGCTTTAATACTAGTAGAGTCATTTTCTTGGGTTTCGTGACCAATTTCTTGATACCAAAGTTTCTTAGTGAATTTGTCAACTAGAACCATTTTAAGAGAAAATGAGCTCCCATACACCTCTCAAAAGTGACGGGAAAGTTCTTTTATAGCGCAAATTCCAAAATGGCCGCCATACAGGGGCCCAAAAATTCAAATTAGTTAGTTTAATAGTTAAATGCTGTTACTTGCTGTAGTTAATGTCCCTAGTCTCAGACGACGGTGGCCACGCGAAACCTAAATTTTGAATTCGTATTGGAATAACACTTGATCGCGAATGTTAATCTTATCATTTTGACAAATTCATCATAATTAGAAGAATTTTTTTCCAATCCAAAACCGTTGGAGTTGGCTAACCAACTCCATTGTAAATGCTATTTGTTTAAATTATTTTCATCGTTAATCGGGCGATGACTGTTAAAAATATTTCAAAATGGTGCACTCCCTTTGCCATATTGGGTCGTCCGAGACGCGTGGCCAGCGTCGTCTACCACTTGTGCCATACACAACAAATCGACAGTGGTGGGTTTTTTAAACTAGAAATATAAATCAATATTAAGCTGACTTTATAGTATTGATCGATCGATACGATACTATCTGAAACAATTACTTCATTACAAGATATGTCTATATCGGTAATAAGCCATAACAGGCGGACAACTCAACTTTTAAGAAGTTAAAGAAGAACGTTGAGTCAGTGTGTGAGAGGAATATTATAACATTCATAGCTCACCTAAACACGTAATGCCATTGTTTTGATCATATCCTATAACAGACAAAATCTGCAAAAACAAATCAATGATGAAACGTTACTCTACGTTAGTCTGTCGATATAATCTGCTGCATTTAAAACTGCTGCTTCATTAGTGATATCACTTTGTCATTGATATAAATACATGCAAGATCACGAGCCAAGCATATTTCTATTAGTAGTAATAGATATTTCAGAAACGCTATCTAACCGTAATATTCCTCTCACAACTTTCTCACTGACAGCAATTACGTGCTCTAGCAAGTTGCCCTAGCTATATCCACTGATGATAAAACAAAAGATACAGTACGTCGCCATTGATTAATTAGGATAGGATGTGATGATGAGAAATGTTCTATGATAACACAAAAAACAGTGCCCTTTCAGTTAAATAGTGTACCGGGTCAACAAACTGCAAATACAAAACAATTTTGAGATATTACACATAGATGTATAGAATTGGATAACATTCTATTCGTGACAAAATCAGTACCAGAGTTTATAAATGCATAATGTATCTGTCAACAAATGACTTTATGATAAATATTGATTTTAGAGTGGCTTTTATTTCACTTTAACTCTATTCAAACATATTTTGTGTCCTTAATATCCGATAATGATTGAATTGATAATATTACTCTATATCTTTGATTTAGTGCATTGAGTAAGTATCTGTAGTCATTATAAATATGATAAAGTTACACCTAACCAGCGACAGCTGTTGTGTACATAATTCTTCCAGTAAGATTAATTGATAATATTGATGAGGTTTTGGGTTTTTTTCTCTCGATCAATTGAGTAAATATCTTGCCCGAATATAACGGATCGTATAATAATGAGAGATATGGTATAGTCACTTTATTTAAATTGGTTGAGTGTTTGGCTGGTAGGATGAAACTTATACGGGGTTATTCTTAATTGTAAAATGTGAAAAATATTATAGCACGTGTAATGAGAATGTGTTTTGAAAAGGAATCGAAAGCGGTCTAGACCAGGCCTTCTCAAATGGTGGCGCGCGCGCCACTTGTGGCGCATTGCATCAGTCCAAGTGGCGCGCGGAAGGACGCATGAAAAATAATTTTAAAAAATGAATTTAAAAAATAATTTTAAAAAAGAAGAAGAAATATATCCCCAACTTCAACCAGATCGCAAGAAGCATGAAGAGCCACTTCAGCCACTAACTGCAGTGGGGTAAGTCTTGATTATTAGTAGTAGGCCTATTGATTATCACTACATTTGCTGCTAGGCCAAGTGATAGCTTACGATTTTCTTGACTATAATTAAATTTTAAAAAAGGAACTAGAATGAATTAATCATTCATTTATTTGTTTAAATCTTGCAGAAGCAACAAAGCCTCCCACGACTCCAAGCGTAATATATTTAACCTTAACTTACCTGGATCCTACATTACAACAATGCCTATTATCATCGTTCCGGTAGGACACACTATTATCAAATAGAAATCAACCAAAACTACAAACCTGTTTAATGATGTACAGGTTGTCCCAATGAACTTGGTTAACAAAATTAAAGCACGGGTTATTATTTTCATTCCCTTGCCTCCACGTCCCACATCCGACATAATATGATGGCTACCCAAGTTTCGGTATAGGACGCACTATTTATCAAAAAGAGATCAACCAAAAGTACAAACCTTTTCAATGATGTACAGGTGTCCCAATGAACTTGGTAAACAAAAGTAAAGCATGGGTTATTATTTTCATTCTCTTGCCTCCACGTCCCACATCCGAAATGTTTTCTAGCATCGCTTTATAATTAGCTTTTCAGACTGTAACCATTTCTTAAAGCGATACCCAATAGTGTTGAAGAATTATGTATTACAGCATAATTGTGACTGTGTATTATAGCTGGGAGTACACATGTTGATTAGGTTGGTTACTTTTATGAGTTTCAAGTTTCGAGTTACATTTATCGAGTTTCGAGTTTCTTTGTACGAGTTTCGAGTTAATTTGTTCGAGTTTCGAGTTTCTTTGTACGAGTTTTGAGTTAATTTGTTCGAGTTTCGAGTTACATTTTTCGAGTTTTATTAGTACTAGGCCTATTGATTATCACTACATTTGCTACCATTTTTTGTACATTTTACCATCAACATCTCTTTATTTCTTGTACCATATTGCATGCAAATATAGCTCTCCTTAGCCTCTTAAAAGGGGGTAAACCCATGAGCTTCCAGGGGCCTAAGGCGGGCCCATGGACCCCACCCGCTATTCGCTACGCTCGCAGGGATAGTGGCGCTTCTAGATCACTAACATCTCATAAGTGGTGCTTCACAATATCTAATTGAGAAGGCCTGGTCTAGACGAACCCTCCAATTCCGTAGGGGAGAGAGCTCATGTGAGACAATTACGCTATACATGCTATACGTCAGTGACATTGTTCGGTAAACATAAGTCCGGGCAAGTTTTAATCAACTGGCGAGCGTGTTTAATGCATTTTGTTTCACTCTAATTGACCGCTTTTCTCCATCACTTTCAAATGCTCATGCATGTATTATAGTCCCTATAGTAGTACTAGTATGATTACCTGACCCTTTAGCGGATGAATTTCTCGAGTAATTGCGATTAACCGAGTTTTGAACGCAATCCTACGTGATAGTTACGATTAAAGGTTAAACAATGGTGATTCAAGTATATTTTATTAATATTGACCAGGAAACTAAGCTGTTATCTTAAATCTTTGCCTTGAATACTTGATTCCAGTAAATACGTGAACATCACAAGACAAGATATGTCAGCATCGGTAATATGCCTTGACAATAGTTTCAGTTTTCCTCGCACAACTCATAAAGAAAAGCCAAATTAGGGCAGTTCCGTAGTTGCGGACGTACACTTCAGACACTTTGAGGGCTTGCAAAATCTAAACTATACCAGTTGCTTGATTTTTAACACTAGGGTTTCAAGGAGCTCTAGTAGGAGTATAAAACCTGAAAATGTCTTTGCTGTACCATTTTCGGTTAATGAGATATGGTGTGAAAACCCTCCGTCGCGGACGTACGCAGAGAAAGTGTTTTTTTCAGTATACCTGTATTCATATCCAAAATTCTCTGAAGTGTTCAGGTCTCTGATTGAAACTTAGATATATTTGTTTGCAAGAGGGATCAAACTGTAGGAAAAACATAAAGAAAACAGTCATACCTTTCAAATTCAGGTTGAAATTGATCAATTTTCACCGTCGCGGACGTACAAGATTAGTGTTGCGGACGTACATCTGTGAATTAATTCAATGTGTACGTCCGACACGACTTCAGCAGCTCATTAATTAACAATGTACACAGATTCAGACGGATGAAGGTTTCAAAGACATACTAGCAATCAACAGCTTGGAATATATGCACAATTTATTGGATTCAAACAACAATACAATATAGAACAGGGTGGTTAAAAATGGCAGATTTGGGACGTGTACGTCCGCGACGAAATTTGCAATAATTCAATTTTTTTAAATTTAAAGTAGTCAATTTTTCGTAATTTTCTGTATTAAATTTCCTTTTTATTATAAAAAACATTGTTTCTTGCCATATTTTGAAAATTTAATACTTGCCTTAGTTCATTTATGGAAATAATTGCACTTCAATGGTGCGATCTCTACTCAAAAACGCCCTGTACGTCCACAACAACCTCAAAATCAGCCAAACCGAGAATGATAGGTCAAATTCCAAATTATATCATGTAACTACAACCTATAACCTTTGATATGAGACATAAATGAGGTTATTTCGACGATTTTCAATTTTTTCAATTTTTTCAATTTGGGTTACCTAATTACGGAACTGCCCATTAACAAAGCTACACTGCAAATCGTATGTGTAACTCATATTAGTATCTTTTACGAAGTAAAATTTACGATATGGGCCAAAGTTATATTACATACAACCACCCATACAAATGATATTATTGAAATATTTAATATGAATCTTGAGGATATATTTCCTTGCGAAATGTAGCCATCAATAGAACCTTGTCAAAAGCAGTAAAACAAATGAAATTATCAGATCCGCCTTACAACTATTCTCAC
The DNA here is from genome assembly GCA_035610835.1 of Ophiura sarsii. Classification (NCBI taxonomy): domain Eukaryota; kingdom Metazoa; phylum Echinodermata; class Ophiuroidea; order Amphilepidida; family Ophiuridae; genus Ophiura; species Ophiura sarsii. The sequence continues at coordinate 35,640,131 of CM069441.1, read as the reverse complement.
CCACTATACGATTGCCCTTCGTGCACAAATGGTGCATGAGCCTCTTGACCGCCAATATTATATATAATACGGTATGCCTCACGTCATAATGGCAATTTGTGAAAGGATAAGTGCGTCGTGGTTGATTAGCTCAGAATCGAATATAAGAAGAGCAATTATATATTGGGGCGTATACTGATATTTTTTCAAATGAAACTGTAACATATTGTTTGTTTTTGTCAATAGTGTTTACTTTACTTTTCGTAAATCCTAAATGCTATTTTCTGATGACCTTAACGTAACCACCATTTTAGCCATTAGCTACTAGGTTTGTGTTTTAATTAACCCTCACCCATTCTGGCACTTTTTCAGATTTTTTCTGCGCGGAGAAAAGCGACCCAAAAGTCACCACCCCCCCCCCCCCCCCCCTCCCCCTCCCCTGTATTTGAACCACGGATCTCCAGCACCAGCGGCTAAGAATTCCACTCTACTCCGCGGGTGTCAAGGCTACTTGGCGGAGTAATATAGGCTGGATCCATTTTATTCTCGAAAAACTTGCACGCCGGGTGGAACATAAAGATTGTCTCCTTGGATTCTGTTAGAATTGGCAGGTTTAGGGTTATACGGTAGAACCAAAAATTACAACAATTTGGGGAAAAAAAGAAAAATAAGAAGCTCGTTAACCCTTTGAGGTTTACTTTTTCAGGGGTTTTTCTGCGCGAAGAAAAGTGATCTAAAAAGTCAAAAGTCACCGCGACCCCTTCCAATTATTTGGTGCTATGATCGCAAAAGTTCTGTTACTGTCAAAGTTTGTGTTTCCTGTAGATTTTAAAAAGAAGTGCGAAGAGTTCTCCCGGGAGTGTATTTAGTTACGAGTTCTGTGATATATGATGGTGCCATATTGTTCAATGCCTTGAATGTGAGCAGAGCTATATTGTATTGTAAGCGTTGCTGAACAGGGAGCCAGTGTAGCTCACAAAAAGAATCGGCTTCATGTCACGCCTTGAGCACCGTGAACCGAGTCGGGCAGCAGAATTTTGCCCGTGGACCGCCCGCCCCCCCCCCCTCCCCCGTAACAGGGCTCCTGGCTACGCCCATGTACAACAATGACAAAGCGATATCCCTATAATGAAGCAGCAGTATTAAATGCAGCAGATTTTACCGGCAGACTAACGTATAGTAACGCGGTGTCATCATTTGTTTTTGCAGATTTGTTCTTGTGTAAGATCAAAACAATGGCATTACGTGTTTAGATGAGCTGCGAATGTTATAATATTCCGCCCACACACTGAATCCAATATATGAGTAAACCTAGACGGTACTTAGTCGTCATGTCTCACCGATAAGAGATGTTTAATTTCTTCTCCAACTTCTTGAAAGTTGAGTTGTGTCCGCCTACAACTTTTCTCGCCCTTCATACCCTCTAAGACTTCCATTCGTACATGAACGTTTTGACCTGCAATATGCCTCACGCGATCAAGACGATGTGTGAAAGGACGAGTGTGTTGTGGTTAGTTGGCTAAGAATCGATTATAAGAAGGAACCCAATATATAAGTGTGTACATTGATTTTTTTTAAATGCATCTGTAACAATTTAAAAATAAAATCATTTCTTCAGGGAGTTGTTTGTGTTTGACAATAGTATGTTCTTTACTTTTCGTAAGAAGGAGGAAGATTGTGATGATATCCAAATGCTATTTTCTGATGACCTTTACGTGACCACCCTTTTAGCCATTAGCTACTAGGCTTGTGTTGCAAGCAATCTAGTGATTATTAAGTTGAAGACATTTCAGATTGAGAAATTCATGGTTGAAAATGTTTGGACTGTGTAATGAAACACAAAATAATCTAAAATGTATCAATGTGAGAGGATATGATTGTTCAAACATTTTCAATGTTAAATGACTTGATGAGTCTGATTTAAGTATGCATACGGTATTCTAAGACTTGTTGACGTTAAAATAAATTCCTGAATTTCAAGTATCTAATGATGAGTAGATTTCCTTGGCATGGTACATTTTTCTAGATAATAATTCAAAATTCAAAATAAATTATTTGCTTAGGGAGCAGTTCCATTTGTACGCGATAAAAATTGCGAGAATGTTCCGGGCCCCGATGAGTTTTTTATCAGGCCCTGATGAGATTTTTATCGCGAACAGTTGCGAGTAGCAAAGGATTATTTATCGAGTAGCGTATTACCGCTTGTTTAAATATAACGAAAGATAAGTGGTCGGTATGTAAATAGAGCTTCGGGTTATTTATTCTAGTTGTAAGGTACAAATTCAGCATTTCATGTTTTTAGAGATAATGTTATTGATTATGGATGTTTAACGTAAATTGTATTATCCTCGTGTATTTGCTAAACAATGTCCCGCTCTATTTGCTAAACATACCCCAGGGTATGGCAGAGGCCTCGTATCGGGCCCCGATGTCTATTTTATCTGGGCCTGATGACTATTTTATCGCGGATCAACTTGAAAAACATCGGGTCCAAAACATATCAGGCCCCGATACAGTCGCGATAAATTTATCGCGTATAAATGGAACTGTTCCCTTACATAACAATTGTCTAATACCGTAAGATATTCGATATATAGCCATAAAAGTCAACAGATCCAAGTGAATATGTAGTGAGCGCCATCTCTTAATATTAATGTATACGTTTGATTTAACACTCACGAAATACGGAGGTTCGAACTATTGTTGACGTTATGATACAAATGGGTCTCGCAGTTGTCGTGTGAAAATTAGCTCAGTTGGTAGGGTACCACATCACAGCAGCCTCGATGATCATCCCGCATCGCATAGTATTTCGTCCTGTAATTATTTTTAAACATGGAACCACCGTACAACTTGCAATGTTTCACGTCCAATTCTCAAAGCCTTAGCGTACGTAATACTGAAGCGATTAGCGATTGAACAGCACCCACAAAAAGCGTATGTCCTAATGAACAATTCCCATTGTTAAAAATCGCTTCATTGTTTTAATTTTGAAAGAAGTATGGGGATCAGCAACGCGTTAGAAATGTGATGCTTAAATAACTTAATTCTAAAAATAACTTTATCAACGACTTTGCCACAAGAGTTAAATTCAGTGTAGCATAGTGGCCAAGCTCTAGGGCGTTCACACAGGAATCGATTCCTAAACCAACCTACATGTATCTCATTATATTGTTGTTTGTTTTTGTAACGTGCTCATTCTGGCAGGTTTCATAGTTCACCTCGCTGGATGTGGACCCGGGATGTGAACAAAAGAGCCCCTATCTATATATATATTGTAGTATTATGGGATGAACGCTTAGGCTGCTGTGATCTGAAACCGTGGTCTTAAAACTCCGAAATAAGATGTATGGGTATATGTAACGAAATAGTTTTATTTTTAATAGTTAAATCGTAAGTTTGGCAACAAAATATGTGAGTTTCAATAACAAATCACGTAATTTCTCTAGTACTAAATGCTATTTACTAATACATTCTACGGAGCCTCCAAGCAGAGCTCAGGCCTGTCTGGCTAATCTCTGCATCATTGCAATATCCCGATGTCTCTCCCAAGAGCACTTGCGAAAGACTTCTGCTACGTCTGAAAGGGGCTCATAAAGGGTTCCTTTTCATTAATTTCTCGATTGATAATGAAACTGCAACATCGTGTATATCATGTTAATTGACAACCCTTTCATATAACTAAACTCATTCCAGTATAAACAGGCTCCTTTATTTGTCATTTATAGATTCACTCCAAGACAAAATCACAACGGTGTAAAAACCAGCGATGTCATCGTCTTTACAAGAGTCGTCGATATAGATCCTGTGGTTTTATATTTGGTAATCAATATAACTACCTAACTATCGACTAGTAATGAAAACCTTAAGTAGTGGTACACATGTATATTTGTACGTACATCTTATTTCGACCAAATATCTCCAGCCATTATTATTTCGTACTCCGAAAGCCTTTTTTAGGCATATTTCATTTCTAAACTAAAAGCAATATGTAACATGAGATATTTTCACAGTAGGACACAGCAAAAAGTGTTATGGTCTTAACGCATTTGTGTATGGAAGATTATCTATATTACGAACACATGCCATTGTCGTCCACATTTTCAGTCCGGGCCGATTTCCCATTCAGGAAGCATTTCAACTCACGTGTGACGATACGCTGTCGTCAAAATCTTTAAAAAACATGACTATATTATTTCCGCTGCTAGAAGTGTGTCAAAAACCCTATCATGAAACATATCAATACTATTATACTTGCAGTTGTATTATACTATTTTTATAACTGTTGATAACTCTTAAGGGATCCTATTTTAACTTGTTTGTAGCTCGTGACATGGGATCCCCAAACTGCACGAAAACTAACAAACAGTGAAAGTTATAAAATCAAACAAAAATAGTGCTATCAAAAAACCCACTCGACTTTAATCGATTCCCTCGCCCACAGCCCGCATGCTTTTAATATATGATGCGGGAGATTTTATATGCTTGGCGGGAGAGCTGAAGAAAGAAAGAAAAAATTGTCTAGGCGGGAGACTCCCGCCGAATGAGAGTTGACTGCCTGCCCTGACCAACGATGCATGGGCTATCAGATCATCTTCTGATAAGAAGGATATAATTATTACGGGGCTAAACGCAAAATCTAAATGTTATATTGCTATCTATCTGTTGGCGATTCTGGAATTGCAAGACGTTTCTATCTACGATTGTCTTAAAAAAATCACATGGCGTATGACCGTCAGAGGGTGCCCCAACCCAACTAGCACCCCCCCCCCCCCCCCCCCCTAAACTATCCCCATAGAACACCTAAGTCCCCATAGAACACCTGTATAAGGGTGTATTTGAAACATTATTTCTTCTTGATTGCTGGAAGTAAAAAACTAAGTTAGATCCCCGGGAAAAGAAAGAATAATTTGAGTGCACACCATAACAAGCTTGTTTCAATAGTAATTGTGCATTTCGAAATAGTTTCATCTCTGTATTTAGTCTTAAAATTCCTTTGGTTACGTATCTCCAATTTTATCCCCACTCCATTAAAGTGTTTCTTCTACGAGAAGATAAGGAAAATGTCTAGACATACAATCATTGAACCATTTCATAGCCCCCACAACCTGTAGAAGAACCATAAGTTGGATCCAATATTCACCTTGATATATCTACTAGGCTATTGTTGACACACTTTCAACTCATTGTATGCAATCAAAATGTATGTATCCGTTGAAACGGTAAACGGCCGTAGGGTATTGTCAACCTGTATTTCGCATCCGAATGTAGGTTATATAAACCATCATCATAGATTGTGTTTCCGCATTCTGTAATCTGTGACACGGCTGTGACGCGTTCAGATGTCGTTTTAGACGAAACTGTAAACGTCTCAAGTAGTCCCCATCACACAACATCAATATATTATAAGTGTTAACAAAACGCGAGATGTTGTCAATGCATGGATATGTAGTTCACGAATGTAGCAGCGTAATAAGTCCTGCAAATATAGTTTATAAGGGATAAGGGTTTCCACAATATCAGCTTTGCTTTCTTACCATGCTTACCATACATTATGTATAGATAGAGTACCCGATAATGATTAACCTGATGCAAACTGTCGGGTTTGTGAAAGGGTAGTTTCCTCTTCAAAATGAACAGGCATATTATATTCTCGCATTCATCTAGCTTGCGGGAGGCGATTTCATATGTATTTATTATTTTAGCACTCTTGAGACTGTATTCTGTACTAATTTGCTGCTTTTCAAAACAGCATACATATGTATGATAGGTTTGTTCAGTAGCACATTTTAAAACCCGGAGGCGTGTTAAAATATCTCTTGAATTGGAACTATGGTCCTACCTCTCCCATATCGTTTGAAAACAAGATGATCTCCATTGAAATCAAAAAAACTGTGCGTGGTGTGTATTTCACTATTTTGAAATAACTGTATTTCAAAGGGGCTGTGCTTGTGATTTTTGCGGCGTTTGAAAACATAGCAATGCAAGAATTTCAACAATTGCTGTATTTTGTGGTATGTCTCATAAAAATGAATAAAACAGCATACATTTTAGGTGTTTGTGTGGAAAACAGGGTGATTTTATTTCGACCAAGGAGTACATTTTTCAAGTCCTACGTTTATGAATATAGCGCCCTGCACTGCATGGAACAACATAAAAACAACGCCCTCGTTTGAGGGACTTGACCTTCGTCGTGTAACCTTTGTCTTATAATCAGATGATAGTGCACGTAATTGTTGGTTTGCAGATATCAATTTAATCTTGACCCTACTCCCATTCATAGACTTTCGGTATTGATTTTAAAAAGTTAATTGAGCTATAAACAGATTGAAAAAGCCAACCCCAGCGAAAATCAATAGCTGTATTGTACTGGTTGTCAACTGAGACTTTTATTGCTCACGCGTGTGACGAGGCACTTTCAACCGGTCGTGTTCACCAGAGTGTAACTATTTGACCTCATTATGCGTGTATATTATAACAGACGACACGTTTTGTGAGAACCGGGCGGAACCGGCCGTAACCGGCGGTCAACGGGCGGTCGAGTTTTGACGTGATCCCTAACAGGAATATGATGGCGTGATTTTGCATGTATTTATATTATTATTGACGGAGCAGCAATTTAAAGTTCAGCAGATTTTACCAAGCGATATTTATACTAACCATTTCATATTTTGTTATATTGTTCAAAACTCTGGCATTAATGTTTCGATGAGCTGTGAATGGAATACTCCTCCCCCACCTGAGTTTCAGTTTAGTGAGTATAAAGGTTATGAACTTAGACTTCTCTGATAGAAAAATAGTTCATATATAATCGCCGAATATTAGATATAAGATGGAAATGAATCTTGGGTATGCAATAATCTAGTATTACTCTATGAGCACAATGATATTATTTACAAATTGCTCTTCTGTTTTATTTCCAGATTCACTCCGGATGCAATACATTACATCGTAGTAACAGCATCCATCTTTAGTCACTTACAAAGTTTCTTATATCGCCACTACGGTATTATACTTGGCAATCAATATACCCAAAATAACTTCCGACTGACTTATTAGTAAGGAATACTTTAAGTAGTGGTATGTAGTACTTGTTTGTATATTCATCTTATTTCGACCAAATATCTCCAGCCGTTCCTTTGTTGTTTTCCGAAAGAGTTTTAATTCAAGCGGATTTTCTTCTTTTTTATAATCGATATATAGCCACTAAAAGCATTCTGTGTAACATGAGATACTTTAAACAGTGAGACAGTATAAACTTAAGTGCAAATGAAAAGAGGTATATTATCATCATGATCATGTCCACTGTCTTGTGCAATAATAGTAAATACGTGGCACGAAATCCATTCCACAGAGTTCGGACTTTCGCAAAATATGCGTTCATTATGTCATATCAACACATCTATATTTCCTGGTTTAACTACTAAGGAAGTGTTGGGTTAATAGGTTAGATTTTTTTGTTAGGTCCTGTTCCATTTGACCAGTGACTTTCGAATACAAGGGACGGCTAAGCCGGTATTTTCTGTTGAAGCTATGTTTGTCTCGCATTAAAATCGATCGAGGCATCATAAAAGGCCACGTAGCCTCTAGCGATGTCATGAAATAACCTCCTCAACAGTAATATAACCCAACACTCTCACTCCCAGAAACTATCATCGATCTGAAAAGATGCCCTCGTTGTCCCGAGTGGGTTCGAGTTTAGGTGTAATAAAACACCGAGTAAAACAGTTGTATAAAATACCTTTTAAAATTGTTACGCAAATCTCATCGGTGAATTCATGCAATAATTTTGGTTGTTCAAAATGTTTCAAGGATTTGAATTTCCACCGACGCGTTTTTTCTAAAGATATATAGTTTATAATATCATAACATTAAGTATGAGAGACAATTTGTTGTCACAAAAGATTACTAGTAGCCCTGTTGAATACCGGGCTTTTCAAACATGCGAATCATACAGGTGCGAGCAAGACAGCCATAGCGCACGTTTTCTACAAAATGTCAATATAGACGATAATCTCTTCTTTTGATTATCTCTGATTTGACAAGGCTTCGGGAAAGCTTCAAAGAAAGACCGATACCGCTTTGTAGGGGAATATTGGAAATTCGCATCAAAACGCAAAAAAAAGTATTGATATCGGCTCATTCACACAGTTCCAGAAGTATTTATATTTACAGAGCTGGTGATACCGGTATTTGACTGAAAATAGTTCGCATTATTTAATGAATATTAACGCAAACGCCCTATTTGCTCAAACAAAATGGCCCATTGTGGCGAAATGTTTTCAGAGGCATGCACAAGAGTGGGGATAATGTTTATTTGGTTAGAACATTTATTAATAATATATTGAAATTAAGAGGGGAAATGCCTTAAACACGCACACAAAAATCCTATGTTGGAAAAGCTTTCCTCAATAGTACATACTTAATTAGCAGTAGATGAATGGCAAATCATAACAATTTTCAACCTCGTTTTCTATCGACTTGCGTTAAATATAGATAAGTAAATAATATATAAATATTCTGATGGCGCTCAAATTTGACTTTCGATGATGCACCTTTTCAACAACAAAAACGATTTGCTCCAAAACAAAGAGGTTAGGAAGAGGTGTATTCCAGTTTTAAATGACAGTGCTCCTCATTTACACCTTGTTTACGCCAGTTTCACCTTTTCTACGGTTACCGTTTATTGGCGCATTCTTTTTAGTTATTCGTTGATATATTTAGTTAACCGAATGTAATTTCATTTAAAATGACTGTTTCGTTACACAACTGCGTTTGAAACATTGCACGTTAGTCGAATATACAGGTCACCGAACACACCTTGTTTGCCGGATGAAAAGAGTGTTGCTATCCCATCTCACGAATATTGACTGCGTTGCCTATGATCAATCATTTGAAAGAAGTCTTATCGCTTCCATAATGGTTCTCCGGGAATCAGGACAACTTTAATCATGGAATATGAAAAAGAAGGATCCAATCAATCAGTGACACATTTTCAAGAAAAAGTAATACAAAAAATGTGTTATAATTGAAATGGTTCAGATTCAGTTACATCCACGAGGACCATGTCTGAAAACCTGAAGTGTAATACGATATAACACATGGATTTTTGATAAAGCTTTCCTCAAATTGATCCCCCTCTTTCAGTGGCTATATTGATATCACAATTTATACCTGGGAAAACAAACCACTGTCCTACAATTCTGGAAAAAAAGTCTTAGAACGCTCACTCGTTAACAAAAAAACCCTTTCCCCCGTGCAATGTTGTGGAATGTTATGTCTTCAGCAATTGTTCAAGGTGTCCCAACATTGATCGATGGGGTGTGGGGAAGGGATAATTGTTGTCTAAAATGTCCTATTCACAGTTTAACGAAATAAACATCATTTAAGGATCAGCAAACAAATTCTGCACATGCATAATGATCAAAACATGTAACGCGTTCCAAGGACTTTTTCCAAGATTGTAGTTATCCAAGGACGCTCGATACTACTTCTCTTAAAATGTCAAGTTTTCATTTTGGATTAGATAAAAGAAAGTTAAATTTAGAAATTCTATCAAACGTTACCTTGAAATGGTAGGACACTGATTATTATCAATATGATGGTGTATTTGAATGGCTTTACTAGCTGGGGGATTTCAAGCGACAGCCCCGGGAGGGGGGCGGTCAGTGAACATACCAAGCGGGTACACATGCGCGTCCAAGCACCTCTGAAATGGACCCTTAATGGCGTTAACCAGAACATTATTTTGATACCCTAAATGGCGTAACACATACAAACCCTACCCTAAACGGCGTTACCAACACTCAATAAGGCACCCCTAATGGCGTAATATAGTAACGCTCAAAATAATCTTAATTCATAATCATCTGACATTCATGCATATGATATGCATGATAGATGTACAATGCATGCAAAATAATTTCCACACTTATGACAATGCATAAAAGTGACAATGCACAAAATTGGCAAGTATATTAATTTTGCATGCATACTAACATTATATTCTTTTTCACATACTGTACTACGGGCGAGTCCTGGGGGGGGGGGGGGGGGCGGGCTACTCAGCCTAGGCTTCTGTACCCAAAGCCATACTGTTATTACTGTACATATTGTAACGCACTTTCCGCGGCGTTCCTATGGATTACGACTTAACTTAATAAATACCAGTTGTCTCCAGCAGTAATCATGGTTCATTGCAGCCAGCAGGGAGGTCACACTGCATGTCATATTTTGTTATATGCAAGAAAACAATGGAGTCCTAGTGACTGCAATATTTGCCAGAAATAGCTTCGGAAAATGGTCTATTTGGGCATCTCAAATTCTGAGAAACGTGTTAAAAATCATGTAGAATTTTAGAGGAGGGTCAATAACATCGGTAGAACGGTCAAATGTATAGTTTCAAACACGTTTGGTGACCAAATTTATGTCGTAAAATGTTGGAAAATTCACGTTTTGGAAATCCGTGGTCTTCAAAATTACAGGAATCCTAACTCATTCTAAACCTCACCAAATCATGAAATGAACCCTCGTCTACAAAAAAGTCCATTATACGTATTGCTCTATCTGCTTGGAGATTGCGAAGACCACGGAAACCTCATAGCTTTATACAACGGAATGAAATCTGCCATAGACATTACATGGCGAAAATCGTACAGATTTGCACTGCAGACCTCTGTGTAGGGAATGTTGACAATAGCATGACAATAGCAAGGTCGTTTGACTGTTGTGTTTGTGCATGTTTGTGACGACTGACCCTGTTTAACAATCTTCATAGCTTTCATATAGGGCTTGGGTGACCTAACTATTGACTGATTGGTCGTGATTTGTTATCTTCATTATGCCTTTGTTATTGTGGTAGTTATAAATATTCATACTCAGTCAATCATTTATCAGCATCGGAAAAACATCAACAACGATGACTTATCACAGCTCGTCGCCCACACTGTCACACTTTAGGGAAATGTCACACTGTCAAACCTATATACACTGCCCTCTATACTATACTTGGCTTAAAAGGGTCCGTTGGTTACATTATGAGAAAAAGGTTTGTTTGTTTGTTTTGGTGGTCGGTCCGCACGGACACACGTTTGGTGCAGTATACAACAATAGTACCCCTGAACGTCAATACTTTGATGCTATAAAGGATACCCTAAAGTGCGATGCCCCCTAAAATGTACCCCTTTTTCAGAAAGACGTCGACGACGTCATGTGGTGAAATCTGGACCCTTTTCGACGTTTTTTTGGACGCGGATGCGTACCCTCTTGGTATGTTCACTGACACTGACACCCCCCCCCCCCCCCCCCTTATTTGGTTCTTCAGATATGGTTCATTACAGAAAACATGTACAAAACTGACTTGTCCACGGGAGCGTTATTTAGTTTTTGTCTTAAACAAAACAGCATGCTCTAGTTTCAGAATTGAAAAGCCCGCCCTGACAAAGTATCCCAATCTCTATGCTTATGTGCCATTCACATTCAACAAAGAAACGTAGATACGTATTGGTAGGTAATGTTAAGCACCAGACAGATGTCTCAGATGTCTCCTTGTTTCTTTTTCTCCTATTTTTACAATTTGTGACCAATCGTGTGTAAGTCCACTTTGTGCATTCCATCTCTACTAAAGGACGCTCCCGTGGCCAAGGCAGCTTTGTGCATGCTTTCTGTAATGAACCATATCTGAAGAACCAACCAAGATAAATGTACCATTTTATCAGGAAAATTTCAAAACTTACTGCTGATTAAGACTAAGCAAACAGAAATTATCTGAAGCTTTAAATGTGGTTGAAAAATTACTTTGAACTTGGGTCAACTTTTTTTTGAACCACCCGGTAATTGAGTGTAATATATATTTTTTATATAATTCAATCAATATTGATGTAGAAAGGTACTGCTTGTAATTTCATTTAACACCCCTGTCATGAAATAAACGCTTCCGAATTCTACAACGTTGCAAACATTTCTCAGTTTTTGTGTTTCTTATAAAGACATTCACATGCCCACAGAATGATGGTGTTCTGATTAGCTAATTGTCTCTCTAATTAATTTCAATAACATACACAATTTCAAAATGCGAAGCGATATATAATTGATTATTTATTGTATCTATTCATTTATATATTTATTTAACGTAGACTTTATTATATTTTAATTCGTTAACCTTGACGTAAATTAACCCGATTAGTAATAAAAGTGCTTCTTTGGGTGAATCGTTTTCATTCACTTTACAAACGGATGAGCCATGGTGGTGATCATATTCCTTTATATCAATGTGTTATTCTCATCAAAATATAAAGCCTATTAAATAACGTTGCATTTTGAATAAACCTTAGACATGTTGATTTGTGAGTTAATAAAACGAGGGAAATTATGGAGGGCGTATGTAAAAACAGTCTCTGCTGCTCTGCCTTTAGGTGTCTTAGTCATGTTAATTCCCTGGATTCATATGATCGTTATGATATGTAAAACAATCTGCTATTACATGAATTATATAGTGAGATTTTGGGATCATGATTTCGTCCTTTTCGTTTCGGTTGCTAATAATGTGAGCATAGGCACGGATGGTGTTTTCATCAGTTTTCAAGGTTTAAAAGTGTAAACATGTAGCTGTCCAGCCGAATAAGCAGGTACGAATATCTCCATGAATCCATCACCGTCGACATCCTTTACAGCAGGGGCTCCTACCGTGCCCTTTGCGTAGAAGAAAGATTGATAGTTGTACGTCCAAACTGATGGGTCCAAGTCGTCATCACTTTCAAACATGTAAACATTGCCATCATCGTCGCCCGTGAGTAGAATCATAGGTTTGATTCTGTTGGAAGAGGTATTATTTGCATTTAGAAAGCAATTAATTATTAAAATAAGGTAATCATTTATAAGGCTATTTGGATAATTCACTCATTTACATAGCTTTGTCGCGATATCTTTACAACGTAAGGTAATGGCTTATTCTATGAGCAATTGAAGTTACATATTTACAACGTTAACGAATGCACGGGTGTGCAGGTATTGGGAATTGTACACTAAACAATTACTTACATCGTTAACGATATGTACACCTAGCACAAAAAGTCCCTGACCAGGTGCTTATTTAGAACATTATGAATTAGCCAAAAATATTAAAGTTGAATAACTCTTACTGAAAACCTGATTAAAAGATTCATCTTATCCATATATCCTCCATATATTCACCAATAAGTTATTGAAACTAAAATAACAAATTATCAGATTAAAATTCTGCACGTCAAGATTACGATTGCTATCAAATGGTTTCCTGTAAATTGTATTTTTATCCGTACCCTATTTATCGCTCACACTTAATCGTGTATCAATTGCCATACTATATTTACTACTACATGTATAATAATGTAAATACCTTCCGTCGTATGCGGGATCCATAGGATAAAATGCTATCGATGTTCCGGGAGCTCCATTGCCTTCAAATACTATTTTGCCCTGAGGTTTAAATCCCTCGGCAATATCATGACGGACCCATTCAGCAAATCGGAAGTCTGCAGGAATTTCGTAAGCTACAAGTTTACCATTTGTTTCGCTGTAATCAAATAACATTGATATTATGAATGAAATTATGTTTTATAACCTCATAAATTGACATGGAATTATTTACAACCGAGTATACCTGTAAAAATACAGAACAGATTGTTCCAGTCCTCGCACATGTTATGTGTTGGTCAAATCGGGACGATTATAAGGTTAGGTGTTTTTTGTCAGTGATCCGGATAATGAATATATAAGGACTATTATTTGTGAGCTTCAAAACAGGCTTCCTTGTCGTATATAATACAGTTTGACATTATACGTAGAGAGATAATGTGGAAATCGGTGTGGGCCTTAGAACAGTTGAACATCAATATTCTAATCACGACGGATTCTTTTGCTGAACGGAGAGAACAGCGTAATGGAAATTTGTCTGAGACATACCTGTTTATAGACACCAACAAGTCACGTTTTCCATCAGCGTTGAGATCGATAAGCTAGTATAATGATTGAAAATAAATCCATAATGTCTGATGAATATGTACGTCTATAAACGTCTATAAAAGGCGGTTTCCCACGCAGAAACAAATTAACTCACAATTTTGTTTCAAAGTAAGTGCTGTTAAACAAGACATCACCTAATTGAAATGGGTTCAATTTGTTATACGTGTATTTACTGTGATATGTTAACCATGCATACTCATTTTGAATTTGATTTTTTTTCTTCAAATCGACGGATAGCTGTGAATAAGGGATACACCATTTGATTTTCAGGGGGGAATTGAAGTTGGGGTCGGGCGGAATTTTCTTTTTTCGCCACCGAAGTCGAGAACATTTTTTGGGAGGGAAATGCGGCAAAGGTGTGTTTTTTTAGGTTTAAATGGGTTTTTTACATTGAGTTGGGTTTTTTACTCAGCTGTGGGTCAACTTTTTTTCTTTTTTTTTACTGGTTGCTGGGCAAATTTGTTTTTCTTCTTCCTGGATAGCGGGCAAATGTGTTTTTTCCAAACTTCCATGCCCCCCCCCCCCCCCCCCCCCCTGAGTATCTAATGGTGCGTCCCTAATACAGAATATTTTGGGGAGCTGACGATAGAAATATAAACAAATAGTTAAATTAGCGTTACCAGTTCAAAATGAGGCCATCCCATTTAAGCAGTCAAATGGTGTTTCTTCTATAGCCCACGTGAGCAGTCAACATACCTGATACTACTTACCTGGCAGTCGAAGTATCGTTCTAACACAACATCATCGATCACCCGGTGTTGAATTGTTGATGGATCTGTCCAGCTTCCATCACCTAAACGTTAAGGGAGTTAAAGTTTAATAGAGGTAAAAGACGTTCTAATATCATAATATGATGTTATTTTTAAAATGGATGGAGATGGATGTCACAAACTAAGGAACAATATACCCTTGCCCAAAGGAATTTTCAAAGTCTTTCACAATATCAAGGAAAGAATCAAAGAAATCACATTACTAACTCCCGCCAAAATCCTCTGGTAAGAGGCAATATAGAGTCAAATAATTATAGCATGCAATTGGAATTGTACCGTACGAGAGCGGAAAGTGATTGCAATTGAGCATGCGTTGAGAACGCATCTCGCTTACAAATCAACGGTCAAATATTTGTCTCGACAGACAATCGGTGGTAAACCGATTACCTTCAGTTATTTGACGATGTATTTGATAGTTTTTAGCAGTAGACGAGGCTTATGATTTTAATATCTTTAAAAGAAAATTATGAGTATCGAATTAAATTGGATTTTCATGGGTTAACTAGGCAAAAAAAACTATTCTAAAATATCATTGACTTGACCTTATCTTTTCCAAAAATGAGTTTTAACATAATTGTTTTCTTTTTTTTTCTTAAATAAATAAATCCGAAATATTACCCATTTAACGAATCCGATTTTTTTTCAACGCGTTTTACGAATCCGGTATGGTTTTCTTCATCGCGAATGGCTTCTTTCGAGTACGACTATGCACTCCACGTTTTGAAGAGAATACAGAACGCATATCACACGTGTTGATGTAATTGCTATCCATTACGGCCTGGTAATACATGTAGCAAAGAATTCGATCCAAT
Organism: Ophiura sarsii; assembly: GCA_035610835.1. Classification (NCBI taxonomy): domain Eukaryota; kingdom Metazoa; phylum Echinodermata; class Ophiuroidea; order Amphilepidida; family Ophiuridae; genus Ophiura; species Ophiura sarsii. The sequence continues at coordinate 35,624,569 of CM069441.1, read as the reverse complement.
CAAAAGGCATATGTTTGATAATGTATTAAACCTCTCCCATTGCATATAAACATGCAATCCTTAATCCTGTGTAATCTGGTTGGTAGATGATTTCTTACATGAAATAAGAGACATTGTTGGAATAATTCTGTGATGAAGTTTGACATTTTAATTGATTGGTTATTAAATGAATACGTTTTGTTATTAATACGTCAGGAAAAACACTGTTAGGTAGGCACCTAGTGCTCATAGACACGAATAACACGACAGGCAATACTTACGCTCAATCCAAGAAATCACTAATTTTTCAGCAAAATATTGAGTGCTAATGATAACATCGTACGTTTGACCTAGAACAGTAATTTGTTCAAAGCGCCACAACGCATCTGGGCCTGGAAAAGGGACATATTCTTCCCATACAGTGGTCAGTGGATCGTTGAAGCGAGGATGTTTAAACCATACCATTTCTGTGACAGCATTCCCATCTGTAGATCCAAGAATACATTATACAGTGAATATGGTTGAGGATTATGCGGATCAGATGTTTAGAGGTTTCTGTTAAGTATCGAAACATCAGTTTTGAATCAAGGAATTGCTCGAGGGGCATTGCCCGGGGATAGTATTGAATTTACAACGTAACACTTTGGATTCATCAATAGTAACCGACAGAAAACCGATGAAAATATTCATCCTTTCCACTCAAACCTAATTTTCATCAATGCTATTTTCATTCAAAAGTTACATCTTCCTGAATTCTAAAGTATATTATCCAAATATTATCTACCAAATGTGTTTTTTCATAGTTTTTTACCTCGATCAAGATACGCTCTGGCGCTCAGGGCGTCTTTGAGTCCGTCATTGTCCATGTCGTGCCACTCGACTCTGTGATACCACCACTCTTGTAATCCGATGCCACGCTGTGTTGAAATATCGTATACCGTGGCTATCACAGTAATAACAAACGAGTCTACATTAGTACTTCAATCCACATTAAGGATAAGTAACAACAGCGTAAAACCACTCCAAACTTTCTTCTATAAATAACACGAATAATACTTGAGTACACGTGAGTACTTTTCACCTGGATCAATTCCATATCTGATGAATGCACATTTCTTACGCTTGATAGAAGTGCCCTGAAGAGTTAGTTATTCCATGTCCCAACTACAAGGTGATTGTCTTTAGTCCCAAAGAGCCCTTGTACAAGTCCTGATTCCATTACTTTATGGGGCAGTGGGTGTGGAAACCCCACTGAGAGGGAATTCATTCGTTCTATAATCAACGGGATGATTCGGGAATAATTATTTCACATAATAAGCTGCCTCAAGGGTAGAAGGAACACTAATATTTATCTGCCTCTGATTTCAAATTCGAATACAAATATTGGCTATCCTAAATTTAACGTGTATGTTTATAAGTCAATCTTTCGTGTTTGTCTATAGGATACCCTAAATTTGACTATTGTCAATCGATAAATTAGGTCTGCTCTCCACGTCATGTCCGATAATAACTTGCTTTCCGACGTATGCGCATAGTTTTTTTTCATGTCTCGAACATTAAAACACTCGAAGTCATAAGGTAGGAAATGTCTACAATGAAACTTTGCCATTCGTGTGTAAAGGATCATCCTTGTGCCTCAAATGTTGACGAGGGGCGGATTGTTGATCTCACACTGAAATCATTTCCTTGCAGTGGCGTACCCAGCTTTTGGAAACTGGGGGGGGGGGGCACGGTATAGTTGTAACCGACGAATGGCATGATGTACCGACAACAAAAAATCGTAAGAGGGCCCCAATTGTTCCCGTCAGCAGCTGAAATCTTGATAAGTGGTTGGGGGGGGGGGGGGGGTAGTGATGAAACTTTGAAAAAATCGCATTGTAGTAATCGCAAATCTACCGACGGGGACATTTCAGTGGGGGGGGGCAACCGGCCCCCTTGGGTACACCACTGGTTCCTTGTTCCATTTTTCAAACTACCGTACATTATTTGATTTGAGTAAAAAAAAGACAGTGGGTTGTTGATATAATAAAATGTCAATGGATCTTGTTACACATAACCTGATGAATAATGCAATTTCGTTATACTTACACGGAACAGTGTCGCTTACTTCAAGAATGGCAACGTTTCCGTCACCCTTTGTAGGTACAAGAAATCCAGAAGCACACCACCAGAGATCCTCCCGACCAAAGACGTCCTCTAATAATGTACAATGGATTTTGAATGGTCGATGGGATAAAACAGAAGCAACGTGAAATTAGTCGAAATATCACATTACACCATCTGAAGACAAGTATAATGTATTCATTTTAGTGTAGAATTCAGATTGTCATGACAACTAGAATTCGCGCTACATGTAAAATACTGCAAAAATATGTTCAAATGTGCTACAGTTACCATGATAAGACGTATTACAGAGGACAACTTGAGTGAAATCTTACAACGCTTATAAAATGCTAACAAATTAAACATGTTTCCAAATCAACCGTTACCATTATTTGTGACATGTTCCTATCATACCGTGTATAGAGGAAAATGTATTGTTTCCTCCTTTGAATGACGCCATAGATGTATCAAACACTCGTTTCAGGGCTGAATGTATTACTCCGCTTTGAGTGGAAAATGTAACGTATAACATTATTCATACAGGTGTTACCTACAATCATATATAGGACGACTATTACATTCATTTCTTTATTGTCAGAAATTATGATTTATACTTACCTGGAATTTCCTCCACTTCATTTGGCCAAGGAAGCTCATTCGTCAAACTCTGGGAAGGAAGATCGTTGCCGCCATTTAAGGCCACCTGCTTTTCTATATCTCGCACAACATACACAGGGTCTTTTGACCCTGGCACGGCATTAAATGAGCTCACGACAAGATCCTCTTTACCGGTGACCGAGTTGTGAAGAACCTGGGCAAATGCAACCCATGGCAACTCAGTGAATCCAAGGGAGCGTATTGGTGGGATTTCTGCACGGACGGCATGTTCTGTATTTAACGCCACTAACGCAACGACAGACAAAAGTAGGATCCTCATTGTCTTCAGTGTTGACGTGTAATATGATGGGTTGTGCGTTTTCAAAGTGAATGTGGAAAGCTATATTCTATAGGTTAGGTAATTAATTCTTGACCGTCCTTCCACATGTGGGAATATTGCAACCTGCTAACTCTAAAACGGATCAAGTTTCGACTTATAAGTATCTTTATCAATTTGTGTCAATATAGTATAGACGAGCAATGTTACTGTTGGGATATCCGGATCTACCACCTGACTACGTTGAATGTGTTACGTAAGTGTAGAGAAACGTCGCGTTTCCTTAATATTCCAATATTGTACTGATCATACAGGTTGTCCCAAAATGATTAGTACCCATCGAGGCCCAAAGTTCAATACATTTTTTCATCATCAAAATCAATGAGATTCGATCCGTTGTTTTGTTATCATATTTGCTATACTGTACCCTTTTATTAAAATTTTAGATCATGAATATCGGACTTATTTTAATGAAGTTACACTCCATTGTGTAAGACATGGTGATTTCACCTTTTTGGCAAAGTGCAAAAAAAAAGTTTTTAAAAAGCTTGTTTGAAAGAAACTATATAATAGATTCTCTTAATCTCTTGTCTGCTAATATCTTTGGTTCCTTTCTATTTTAAACTGCTGTTGTATCATTGTTGTTCAAACCATTAACACCTTTTCATTTTGATTCAATTTGAAGAATAAAAATGGATCGTCACGCATGAGCGACCTCAAGCTTTCTTTCTATAATGAGCTAGTTTTGAGACACGCTTGAGGGACATTTAAACAGGTAAAGACGTGGTCATGGGTAATTAGCAGTGGCTTAAGACATCTGCGGTATGTTCAAAAACTCGTTGAAGTTTTTTCTTTTTAAATAACAAGTAACATCATTGATATTGACTTTTTATTCCGTTGTAAAAAAAGAAGGATTCTGAAAACTGAATACGCTTAAGCAATAAAGAGTGGTGATTTAAGGCTTAAATGATGATAACCTACAGGGTGACCCAAAAAAATGTTAACACTCCGGGCACATAAGATATCTTAAAAGGTCACACACACACACATTAGTTAATCTCTTCTTTGTTCTTTTCAACGCATTCTTTCGATTCTTTTCAAGCTTTAAAGGACATAAATAAATATATTCCACATAAATTATACAGGAATTTTGTCATGAGTTCAAGTTCTATACTCTTTTTCCATGTGCAATGAAACAGTTCATGTTCTTTGTTGAAATGGTCCATCCAATTAAATAAATTAACTAATATTGCACTGAAATAAAACTATAGGTAAATTAATAATTGAACGAACACAACTAAGCAGCGTATCGCGTACATTTTGTGAAGCGTGCACAACCATTCGCATGATAATTTCGGGCGCGATCATCTTTGTACTGCGTTCGCGTTGTTCGTTCAATTATTAATTTACCTATAGTATTGCACTAAAATTAACCATAAACTAATAAATCAATTGCACGTAATAATAATCGATACATTCTAACTTATGATTAAATGTTGCAATGGTATTGTTACTTTTGAATTACTGCACAATAATGTTTTTGGCATTCTTACAAGTTCGTAATCATAGTTGTAATTAATGCAAATTGGACCAAGCCGATTTTGCTTCCTCATATTTGCTGAAGCATATCTCCCGTTCTAAATAACCAATTGGAACGCAATAAAATGCAAATGAAATCTTATTTACTCAGCTTTCATAATACATCAAGATTAGATCCGTGTGTTCCTGTCCTTTTAAGATATCTTATGTGCCCGGAGTGTTAACATTTGTTTGGGTCACCCTGTATAGGGCATACATGTATGTATTGAATTCATTCACACCACCGGCCATTATTGCGCGAGTGAAGAAGAAAGTGAAGTGAAAAGAAAATCGATAACATCTAAAAACAATCTCAGGAAATTTGTCTGCACTATGTATATTCAGTTGGCATGTTAAAGTAGTTCGGTGCTAGCCGCCGGAATTCAATAGGCATGTTAAAATAGTTCGGTGCTAGCCGCCGGAAGCATGAGTCTGTTGGTGTAGACGGTAACTTTAACGCGAGGTCAATGTTGCAGAAAGTTGTAGCCGTACTTGACCATTACAACTACATTGTTTTAAACTTTCTCATTACATTCAAATGCTATGGTCTTCGCTTTTATTTCAAAATGACCTCTGAAGAGCAATGTGTCTAAATATGTGGATCTTTAGTTGGAGCGCGTTACGTGTGGGGAAGTGCTCTCGAATGTACGTCTAAACTGTGTCTCAAAACTATTCATTATTGTCGTCGAGAAAGGTAAAATCAAAACCATTTAAAGGAAGCGTGGTTCTTCGCTATAAAGACAAAGCTATGTTGGCGGTTTTTTAATGATGTCATGAAAACAAAACAAAACTAGAAGTAGATCTGGTCTGAGACCAGGGCACATTGATTTTTGATATGGTATGAAAATCAACATTTTTGACCCCTAGTGACCCCAAATATTTTTTGATTTTAAAAACAGAACTATTATATTTGCGTACGGTCATTAGAAATATCTTATCAATGCCTGCAATATAAAACAAATCCGGTCGAAATCGGAGCATGTCTTACATTTTACCTCTGTTTAGGTCAATGGCCTGGCCTCTAGTAGTGACCCCCATATGACATGTCACTTTTAATCGCAAAACAACCTAAATGAACATCGATCCGAGGTATCTTTTGACAATCATCAGTCATTTCCTCCTGAAAAAATAGCATTTTGAGTGACTGGTGTGAAAATTAACATTTTTACCTATAGTGACCCCTCGATGACCTTTGACCCCATACAAATTATTGAATTTTTTCTTGTCTTATCAATGTCTACAAGATTAAACAAATCCGGTCAAAATCGGAGCATGTCTTATATTTTACCCCTGTTTAGGTCAATGAAACCTAGTGACCCCATATATGACATGTCACTTTTAATCGCTGAAGAACCTATGTACATGGATCCAAGGAATCTTTTGACCAATTCTGACATTCGTCGGTCATTTCCTCCCGAAAAATAGCATTTTGAGTGCGAGGAGTAAAAATTTACATTTTGACCCCTAGAGACCCATGTTGACCTTTGACCCCAAGAAAATGTTTGACTTTTTTCTTGTCTAATCAATAACTACAAGATGAAACAAATCCGGTCAAAATCGGAGCATGTCTTATATTTTATCCCTGTTTAGGTCAATGACCCCTAGTGACCCCATATGAAATGTCACTTTGAA